>JAKJHU010001595.1:0-68137 GCA_022316685.1 Progne subis subis | reverse complement strand
AAGCCATCCAACAAATACGAGTGTAAAGAAAAAATAAATTCTACATCAGCAAGTGCTCAAGTAAGTTTTTACTTCTGACATTACCAGTGAAGACAGCACCCTCAGACATCTTTCTGGTGAGGCGAACTCTATAAACACTTACCTAGCCTGACCTTTCAAATCAGAGGTGTGAAGTTCACGTCTAGAAATGAGAACAGGGGAGAAGCGAATTTGGCCATGAATGCTGTTTTACCACATTGCCCCTGCACACACAGTTTTGAGAAGTTCATGTTTCAGTGACAGAGAACTCGCCTTTCTGCACGAACATGTTGGAGCTACTGAATGGAAAAGGTGGGACTGGGAGGGAAGCGAGATGTTTATGCGCTGTGCCAGCTCTCTGCCCTGTGGCCTGGTGCAGTGAGGAATTGCAGTGCTGAACTCTATCCGCTACCACATGAATCAACCACTTCAAAACAATTGTCTAGAGCTTGCAGAGGCCTCTAGCACAGGGGTAGGTGTCACCTGACTTGGTTCCTGCTTTGCAATCCGCAAGTGCAAAAGTACTGTGTCATGGAAAACTTTGCCTTGGAAACAGCAGAGGGCTGGGACAAGAGCCCGAGAGGGGTCTGGCTCCTTCCCTTTCACCAGAGTCGGAGACTGAAGAGGGAAAAGCTGCACAAGGGAAAGGGAGCAAGCTGCTGGCTGCCATCCTGCTCTCTGCTTCCTGCCCTCTGGCTAGCAAAGGGTAGATTTCATCACCCACCTGCGTCACGACTGCTGCAGAGTAAGGAGCCCAGTTGGCAGTGTGCACACTGAGCATTTTATTCAAAGGACTCAGATCGTTTTGGCTTCTGGTGTCAGCTTTTGTCAAGTCACATTCAGATCAATTCATCAGGTGAATTTGTGCATAATCCTAGGACTGCTTCTGGCACACAGGACAGCTGTAATTGAAGTTTTCAGCTCTGCTAAAGTGCCCTTGAAAATTTCTTCATACATTAGACAGGCATGCTGTAAGCATCTGGTTTGTTTAACCAGGAATAAAACTATGTCATTTGAATTTGCAAAGATACCCTCACAGCCTCTCAATCTTGTCCAAAACATAACACAAACATTGCACCCTTAGTACCGTTAACCTCCCCTCTATAAGGCTTAGTGCACCTTAAATGTCAGGTGGAAAACTGCAGATAAAAAACTAAGGGGCCAATAATGTCCTGCTGTTGCAGAAAAAGACCTGGAGTCTCCATTGTTGGAAGGTTTTAAACACATGTTAAGACAAGCTTTTTCCCATGTCAAGAGCAACCTAGGAGCTGCTAGGAGTATCAGCTTTCTCCAGAGGCAGGAGTTAGATCAGATTACTTTGGATCTGTTCTAGCCCAGTTTTTCTATAGGTCTGTCTCGCACTACTTACCACCAGCTGCACTCAGCCAAATGTAAGTTTACAAAGGTAAGTACTACCATCAGCTTTTGCTCACCCCCAAGTCTGATAAAAGTCTCACTGTGAGCCTTAAAAAATTCAGTGAAGTTGTTAAAATGTTATTTATTATGTGATTAGTATTAATTATTAATAATAATTATGAAAATGGCTATAAAATTGTATAGTAAGATTACTCGATATAGTATAGTATGTAAGATTATAGTATATAATAGTATATAAGATTAATTAATTCTGTCATAGTGGTAAGAAAATTCTCTGGTGATTCACACCACTATACTTCGTGTTTCTAAGGAACAGCTACATTTTACCTTAACAAATGTTTATTTTTTGAAGTTGTTTTCTCCATTTGGAATGATCTATCCCCAGCTTACACACAAAGTGTTATATACTACCTTCCTGCAGGCAGATATGCAGTTGCTCACCAACACGTTTGCAACACTGGCAGACCATTTAAATTCACGGATATTATAAATGCTCTTTGTTAAAGTAATGGACTGAACTCTTATTACTAAATTCTTCAAAAATAAGAGTGAAACTAATTAATTAAGCTACCATATAAGCACTTCCCCAGCTGCTGATGCAAAGCTAAATAATGCAACATCCTTAGCCAAAACTGGAGCCTGGGAAAAAGGTTTGTTGCTTCATTTATAGCCATACTAAAATCAGAAACATAGCAGCTAGCTATACCCAGGCAGCTGCCAGGTGTGCCTTTGGCAAGACGTTTCTCTGAGAATTCTTTTGGCCCACAGTTACATAGGGGTGGAAAGCAGAAAACTAGACACTGGTCGACTGAGCCAGAGGTCTGCAGTTCGCCTACATAAAAAGTCCTGAACTTTCAGAGTGAGTAGCAAGATGCTTCTATTTAAGGTCCAAATATAGAACCTCTAACCCATTATAAAGCACGTCTGGGTTGACCGTATTGAAGAACCTGGATTAAAATTGAACTGGACTGAGGGAAAGCACATCTAAAACTGCACAGAAAATACTCATATCAACATTTCCTTAAAAAGGGTGAGACGGGATCTCAGTTAGAAAGTGTCTTTCATTTGGCACAAGAGAAATTTAGCACTTCACTACCCAGAGAGGGTTTGTAGGGAGCCCAGCTGGCAGTGTGTACACCGAGCATTTTAAGGCAGACCCTGAAAAAGGGATGCCCCTTCTTGGCAAGCCTCAGGAAGTCTGGGAAGATTTAGGTGCTTACACTTTTTCAAACCCAAAGCTTTCTCCCTCAGACTCACTGCTCCTGGGGATCACTAGTCCAGAACCAACTTCTGAGACACAGAAGTAACTGCACTGAGAAGTGAAAACAAATGAAACAGCGCTAAGGACTCCATGGCGCAGTGAGGCAGCAAGAAGTGGATAAACAACCAGGGCAGCTTAACATGGCAATTGCCTTCTTGCTGAACCAGTCATGTGGCTGTCCCTCAGGCTCATGTGCGCGAGTTCCTTCACAGAACCGTCGCAAAGCTTAAATTATTGATATCTGTGGAGCACAGCCTGTCAGGAGGTACCAAAGAGCACTCTCCCTGCAAAATAAGTATGAAAGAGAGTAGATCCTTCAGCCACTTGAAGCCTGCTGATGAAGGGCTGAATCTTGCTCTGATCTTAACCCTGCAGAGGGGCCTTCCAGCTTCAGCTGAAAGGCAGCATGGAGCACCAAGCCTGGCCACATTCCCATTTTGCAGTTAAACAATCATGTTCCCAGGCTGTAGTTTCTTGCTGGGGCTGCTTATTTGGAGCCTAATACCATTTCTGAGCTAACTTTCAGGTTAAAAGCAGGAAGTCTCATTGCTTGTTGCTTGCTCAGAGCAGTGTAACAACCACAGACAATGGCAAACTATCAAGAACCAGTTGTTGAAACAGGTGGGCAGCCTGGAGACCAGTGCAAGACATTTCCTGCTTTTTCCCATCACAGGTATGACTACCTAGCAAAACCACCAAAGATAAAAACAGGGGTGGTTTTCTTGGCAATCTGCACTAATGAGGACCTAAAATTTTCACTAATGAGGACCTAGAAGAAGAAAAGGGATCAGGAATTGTCCCAAGATTTTTTTGTGTGTGTGTGTTTTCCCCTGGAATGAGTTAACACCACAATGGCTTCTGTTTTATCCAAACCAAATGCGAGTAGACCTTGACTCATATTATTTTTTTTTCCCTCCAAAAAACCCAAGTATAGCCTAGATAAGCCCCACAGCTGCATTCACCTGCTGGAATTAGTCAGAAATAGATGGTGTCACTAGCACAGCAACAAATGGAGCGAGATATGTAGGAAAAAGAAACAGGTTAGGGTCACACTGGACCTTTTTTGCATGCTTTTGCTTATGCTTGCACAATAGATAAGCACTGAAGTGCACTTGAACATGACAATGAAGATGATAATGAGAGCTTACTCGCTGAATGAGCAACAGTGAAAGAAAGATGGGGCCGGCTGGGAAAACCAGAGCAGAAAGCACACCTAATTTCAATAGGAAATGAGACAAGATAGACCCTCATCTCACTGAAGCCACTGGGGTTCAAATTCCTAGCTGCAAAGATGCATTTCAGTACGACATCCCATTGGCACAACATGACTGGCAGCTGCAGAAGGATTTATGAAGATGATGTAGAGAAACAGATTGACTTTTTTAAGTTCTTGAAATAACTAGCAGCTGGAGAAGCTCATCTACATCACCTGATCTGTCCAGCTCCACTTTGCAGGGACGCTGATGGCCCCAGTAACCCACCTGCAGTGCCACTGTACTGCCCACTAGTTCACTGCACAATTATTCTCATTGTAAGAAACATTCTCCTATGACTTGAGATTTTCCTGTTTCAGCTTCAGGCCATTGCACCTTGTCGTTCTTTCTTCTGAGAATGTGGGTAATTCCCTCCTTTCATTTATACTATTATCTCTGCAATTATTTATAGTCTGTAAATCTCCCGAGTCCTCCATTTAACACAGTTCTTTCAGCGTCTTTTTCTGTGGTCTTACTTTTCTATCATCATCCATTACTGGCTTTGTATCATCTCTATTTTTAATAATTGTTACAATAAGGGGTCTTGGGTGAATTCACCGTTCTAACTGTAGGAAAATCACAGTTATATGAATCAGAGGCTCATCATTTCAATACTGTTACTTAAGAAATGGTAGTGCATTTATGTGACAATGAGACTCAAAAAGCACAGGCCACCTCATTTTCAAATGGCAAATCATGTCCTACACTTGGAGTGTAGAAACAAAGCTCTGAGAATTCTGAGAATGAATGCCCAAAATATGGTATTTTCCCTCAACTATATGGTCAGAAATACAACAGCAAGCAATTTTTTGCTAAATTAATAAATAGTAATGAGAGCATCAGTCTGAAAGCAGAATCTCATAATAGAAATTATTAGCAAAACCTTTTCACTACGTGACAATGATTCCCTTTTACAGAAATCAGTATAAACTTAAAATTTGAAGAGTGGTGTGTATTTACTTGAAAATAAGCCAAGAGCTCCAATAACAATAATAACTATTGGAAAAGCATGAATAGCATTTATTCTACAAAACGGTTGAAGTATTTTAATTTTTTTCTAAGATTTAATTTTTGGAAAAAAAAAAATCTGGCAATGTATTAACTGCTGAGGACTGAACCATCCAATCACCATTTCTACTGTACTTACTACTGAATTACTTGAGCCCTTGCCAAGCATTGATAAATATACCCCCTGGAAGTGCCTTCTGACACCAGGGGACATTTTTTCCTTCATTTTACTTGGCAAAGAGGCATCAAAAAACTGATCTGCACAACAACATTTGACAAAAATTTCTATAAAGCCAAGCCATAAACTGAATCTAGATATTCTGGGCTGCTGTTCAGTGTCTTCAGAGCAATATTCTTGGAAAAAAAAAGAGAAGGTAACTGCTGTTGAAAAGCCCCAAGAATCACTGCTTTATGCAAATAAGATTTACCTTCATGTAACAGGACATGCTATGCTGTATTGACAATGAAACTAACTGCAGAGATCATGATAAAATGGATCTCCAAGGAATAACAGAGACATGGTAAAATTGCAACCATGACAAAACCATACCTTTGAAAAGGTACTTACCTATATTTAAAAGAATTTGGGTAAAATTAAATCATGTTTATGACTGTGCAGTAGTTTTGCCTCCTACTGATGTGACAGACTTCGGGAAAAAAAAGAAGATCAAAATCCGTCTGGAACAGAAAGATTATAACGGGATAGAGTTGAAGTCTGATATGGGCTACCAGGCAGGATTGCAGGCACAGCTCCACAGTGTTACATGGGGGAAAGACATGTCAGGACCTTGTATTTTTACTTGAACTTTCCATACGCAGAAAAACATACTACTGATTGCTGTCAGTTCTGGCTACTTCAGCACATGAATGATGGGTGTATCTTCACCAGGTAGCCAATAAACAAACACTACTGTAATTGAGGGGTTTTTCTCCTGTTAGGTTTTCCACATCAGAGCTGGTACAATATGATTTGAATGATCCCTTTAAATCAAACGAATTACGTTGTTTATCGTGAAAGATCAAATTTTAAAAGTTTGAGAGAACTAGAGTGTTGAAGAGTTTGCAATTTCTTTGAATTATCATTAAATGTACTAATAAATTAAAAAAGACAGTCCATTGCACACGTACTGAATACGATGCTAAAATCAAAGATCCTCTAAGTATAGCTCTGCAATTGAATTAATACTTGATTCACTTTTCAACAGAACAATGACAATTCCATCAAGTGTAGGATGGTTAAAGGAAAAAAAGGAAATAGTACCAGGGGAGCAGAGCTGAAAAGCCAAATACTTGTGGTGGCAAAGACAATCTCTATCTTAAGATGTGCTTTGGAAGAACAAAATGAACATTGTTTCTGTTTCAGGAAGACAACGGGAGAAGTTTCTCCAACTGGTCAGCCAGTCACCTACAGTCTCAATAATATACTAACTTTTAGAACAATATACTTAAATAATATACTAAGTTGTAAATAATATACTAAGTTTTAGAACAAATACAGAATAGAAAACTTCATAAATGTCATCTGTGCTTGGAAAATGGAAGAAAGCAATTGGGATTTACCAGAATTTGATTGTACCCAGCTAACTTCACTCTTTCTTTCAATAAGCCATCTGAATTTTTCAACTAATTGGCTAGATCAAGTCAACATGTCACTCAGTAAAGAATCTAAATGAGATTAACATGGGAAACTATTAGTTAAACAGCAAAGGCTGGCAATTTGTAAAATAGTTTCCAGAAGGAGTAACATATATAGCTTACAGTGTATATGAGGAGTAATGGTGAGAAGAAAGCTTTAGGATAAAGGAGTTTTCTAAGAGGTGATCAGTCACAGGACCTATCAAACAGTATTGTCACCAATCTTAAATATCATCACCAACAATCTAGACATTAGTAGGTTAACAAAACTGAGAACATGAAGTTGGACAACACACTTTAACAGACAGCCAACATATAAACTAAATAACAGAAATTGCATAGTCTCCGAATGGCCACGCAGAAAATGTCCATTTCTCCCCTCTGATGATAAAGGTACATTTGCTCCTCAAGATAAATACTTTGGTTAATGAATATGTACAACAGGGACAATGACACCTTCTGATGCAGCCAGAGGGAGAGCACAGGATGTCACTCAAGGTACTTCCAGCAAGGAAAATGATCAGTGTCAGCTTAATGTTAGCATAGAAGACTTGAAAAAGCCCTCCTGTGCAGCTCTTCGAGCCCCGGAGCACCACCTGCCTTTCTGTTCAGTCAAACCCAGGGAAGGTGGATTCAAGCTGGGAGATCCCAGTCACAATGGTCAGAGGAATGGTCTCTCAACAGTGAAGAGCCTGAAAGAGTTTGCCCAGTTTAGCTTGGAAAAGAGAGAGCAAAAGAGGACAGGGAACAATGTCAGACACAGTCACTGAACACAAATCTCAGTCTCAGAAGCAACAGGAACAAAACTACCAGAATAAAGAAATTCTGTGTGTAAACTAGAAGGAAACCGAGCAAAGCAGAAACAAGACATCAGGGTACTCCTGATAAGATTTACAGTAAACATCTCATTGTAAGCTAAAAATAATGAAGAAACCCTCCTTTTCCCTTTGAAATCAGTTGTAACAAGGAAACAACTGACCTTAAAATGATAGAACATACATATAGCTAGCCTATCTGGGTATGTCCTAAGATGGCCCAGGCCTAAGAAAGCTGATTTTCAATCTACAGAATTAAAGTGTATGGAATCTATGTACTGCTATAGGCAGACACATTTTATTATACACGTTATGCTACTGAAGTAGATTCAGAAACTGTATTTCATGGCATCATTTAATTTCAAAGAAGCAATCTCCTTGTAAGCAAAATCTGGCAATATTTCAATATGCAGAACAATAGTATCTTGCAGATAGATGCAAAGGCATCAGTACTGATCAATTTCAAAGTAAGTTAAAATGTAAGGGAGTGCTGTTATATTGCACTTCCTCAATTTGTAAATCTGTCTACCACTTCTTGCCATACACCACCTGCAGCAGAGATAAGCTTGACCATTTGCCTGTCGAATATTACACCTCTTCCCTAACATGAGTATCCAAAAAAAAGAGTGTGAAACTTAAACATATGGGGAAGAGGAAGGGCTAATGGATGAAAATGGCAAAAAGTTTACAACACCCTTAGTGATGAAAAATAATACTTGCATTTAAAATGTGAGTTGGCAATGCAGAGTGTAACAACAAATCATTTTTGCAAGAATTATGGGACAGAGAAAACACAATCCACTGTTAAGTCCACGTAACTGATGAGCCCAGGACAGCTCTCTCACCGTGTCCTTGGTTCGTTCTTTTTTTGGTCAGCAAGTCCCACAGTCTGTCTGCACAGAACAGTGAAAATTTCCCCAGCACAGTTCTCTGCTGCTTATCCTCACACAGGGGTACACACAGGTCTTCTGCGATATCCGTTACCTTTTGTGTGAACCAAGAACATATTCCAGGATTTCAATATTCAGGATAATACACTGTATTCTGTTTCCAAGTTATCCTCCAAAACTAAACGCTCCAAAATGATGTAAGAGCATCGTGGCCCACTCCAAGCTTGCCAGTAATGTCTTGCTCGCCCTCCAATCTTCTATGGTCTACAGGCACAACACCACAATCAGAAGTTTTAACCCACTAATTAATCACATTTCTTATTTTTAATGTACACCAGATCATTTTTCATCCTTAGTAAAGAAGAAAACAAATATTAATACCCTTCTCCACTATAGAGTTTTTTGGAACACAAATGTCAAATTTACCATGTGTATGCTTGTGCACTTCCACAAAGGGGAACATATAGACATTATACAGTGTACATTAAAGAAAAACAAACTTCAAATTACTCTTTCCACTGGAAAACTTTACAAACATGCACTTCTGGTGGAATTTTATTATATTTTCATCCTAGCAGGTTTTCTCAAAGGAAAATCTGATCAGAATATACTCCTACTTTTGTATAATATATCTTGCAGTATCAGCCAGATTGTTTTATTTGGTTTATTACTAAGCATACAGAATTGGTGTCACATGAGGGCATGGTATTCTAAAGAGTTTCTCATTTCTAAAGATAAATATAAAAAGTGCACAGCTGCAAAGGTAAGGGTATATTTTGAAGCCACATTCTATGCCACATTGCCAGATCTGACAGAAATGGAGGCTCTTTTTTTCACAGCTAAAGTTTTATCACATATTACTGAGAAATGGAAAAAAAAAAAAAAAAACAACCCCAACAACAAAACAAACCCAAAACCATCCCCCCCCACCCCCCCAAAAAAAAAGACCAAACCAAAACAGCAACAACAACAAAAAAAACCAACAAAAAAACCCCACCAAACCACAAAACAAACCAACCAAACAAAAAAAGGATAATGGCAATTTTGGTTCAAAAGTATGACTGGAAATTCTCTCATTTCCAGGCTTACACATTGCACAGTACCACTAATGAAATGTGAACTTGTGTTTTGAAAACAAATTAAATGCTTCCAAGGTTCCATTCCTAACATGACCTAACTATTATGAATCCTTCTAATACAGTAACACTAAGAAAAATTAATTTGTGCTAATAGCACACATGCTCCCAAACAGGGGAGCCCCATTAATAAGTGACCATACAAAGAAAACTGACAAGTTTGTAGCACAGAGGAGGAAATCCTGTCCTCACAGAAATCAGCAGCAAATTCCAATTGGTGTTGAAACCGGTATCCATTGTTTTAGCCATTGTGAAGAACACAGCCAAAAGAAAGGAGTATTTTCTAGCCTCCTTCAGAGACGAGCTTTATGTTTCTTGTACCACTAATGACTAAAAGAAAAATATTTGAAAGTGGAATAAAATCACCAGTGAAACTTAAGATCTGCCTCATTTTTACAGCTCAGATAATGATGGTGGATAAAGGGGACTTTTCTGTGAGTCCTGATTCACTCCTAGATATCCTGAAGAACACAGGAATGGTGCATTTTTACTGGAAAGTTGTGTATGTATTTCTTTGTTTCCCTTCTTTTTGTGTAAAACTGCAGACAGAACACAGAACATGGACAAGAGCAGAACTTTTTAACAGGAGTATAAACCTTCACAGAGTTTGCAGAGAAGCCTTCAAGAGAGAAAAAATAGGCCAATTTATCCCTCAGATACAGACATGCAATCACAGGAATCAGGATTCACGCACATACCTATTTTAAATTATTCCCAAAGGACGCATTCTCTCTCTCTCTCATCATCTGTACAACTCCTCTGAAGTCAGTAATGCAGATCCTGGCTCTGCACATCCGAAATACAGCCATGATCACACCTCCTTCATTTACTGTAAGTTCAGGCATGCAATCTCATAAGCGGTTAATGTCTTTAATGCCAGCACACAATGAAGAAAATATTTCTCCAACTGATCCTAATGCAGGGTGTTATCCCACAATACATAGGTGCTGCTTTTTCTACTCATGAGGCTTTCCTTTTCTTTATTAGATTAGGCTGAATATTTGTAGACACTTCCTCACTTCATGTCCTTCACCAAAGGAGCCAAAGGCAAAAGTCCCAATGCTTTAAAACCTGAGGATGAATTAGTAATCCCAGTGCTTCAGGAATTCATTTAGAAATGGAGCCTATATGGTCTTTAAGGCAAAAAGAGAAAGGAAAAAAACACACTGAATTCATGTTATGTATACTCCAGAAGGTCCTTTTTGTTCTTTATTTTTTCTTGTAAGTTGACTTTACAGTCTATAACCAACAGTAAATTAAATATCCCACAGGATCCAAGCCAAAGGATGGGACCTTACCCTTTTTTTTCATAACTCCAAATGCATTAACCAATGAACTGATGTTGGAAAGTCTCAGGCAGCTAATATCTGCCATAATTCCCAAAAGGAAAGGCCATACGATGCCTTTTCTTGTTGCATCATATTTTAAAGTGAAGGCAATGCCTAAGTGGTTGGCTTAGCTTCTTGGCAGTACTTTCCAGCTTTTTCAAGGGAACATCACATATTCAAGAATATTCACCAGTTACAGCCAGAAAACAGGGCGGAGACTTGGAGACTTCACTAAAAACAATTAGCAGTAATAAAAAAACTATGAATAATATTTAATACCATATACCATTTGACTATGGGAACTTGCTCAACTGAGGTGGCAATGCCAGGTTTCCCTTCAGGCTCCCTCTCTATACTGAGGTTGTGCACTTTCTTATCCACCTGCTGTCTGCAGCTCCCTGGCTCCCCCAAAGCTGAGGAAGTTTAACTCAAACACACAGGGCAAAAAACAAAGACTGAAGGTCGCTAACAGAAACAAAGTAAATGTTAATCTTCCCAGACAAAATGAAAAAAAAAGGAGTTACAATTCCAAGAGTCAGCTCACATTCCCTGCAAAATTCAGCACCCTTCCTAAACTTTAGGCCATCCTGGGTGCTTTGCCCCTACATTATCACTAGTGGCAACAGTAGTGCTGCTATTCCCCCATGTGTGTGTATTTTCAACAGAAACCCACGATTTTATTCTAGTCTCCTGTACAGATATATTCTGCCTTGAATCCTTGTATGAACATGTGACTCTCTATTCATTATACACACTGCAGATCCCCCAGATACCTTTCCATTCCCACATGTCACAAGCCTTTGAAAGACTACAGCTGTTGCAAAGGCATGAAACCTCAGTGCAGATGGCTCCCCTCCTGCAGACCATCTCCTAGCATCCAGCAGGATTCCTGTCCTTTCCTTAAACAGAGTTCCCATAAGGATGATGCGAAGGATGGAGAAAACTTTTCTGTTTGAGGTCCCTTTATGGAGATTCCATCAAAGCCTGTGGATTATAAGATTCATAACTTACTCAAGCACTTTAACATAGCTGAAATTGTAAAAATCAATTTATACCAAGTTCTGCTTTGGAGTCCAAACCCTGGGTTGTACAAAGCGCTAGGTACATCCCAGATGGAAAGTTGGACTCCCATCACAAAGCCAGATGCAGACACTCATGGATCAGCCATAATGCAGGGCAGAAAGAATTTTTCTCCCTCCAGTATACTTGTATCTTCCAAAGACAAACAAGGAAGGCCATCAACTACCAGGATACACCAAGATAATGTCCAGCTCTGTATTTCTGCATGAATGGAGTCTTCTTGTGTACTGCTGCACTCAGGATATGGCCTATAAAATATTTCTGTAATGGCAGCAGGACATTTATGAAAGTGCTGTCCAGCTCAAAGTACAGCAGGCCATGCAGCAGTGAGCACTGAAGAAGGCAGTATGTTGTGTTGAAGATCGGCAAGGAGAATTATGCTTTCAACATGCTCCTTACACTAAGGTACCCTCTTGAGGACCCCAGTCAACCCCCGTGTACACAAAAGATTTTTCTTGCTTGAAGCAGCATATGTGTGCAAGAACAAGGCCGTAGCATCTAATGACACACACCAGGCAGGATGGGAGAGCCGTCTTTGCCCCTGGGGCCATGAGGTGGAAGGGCTGTAGGAAGGCAAACTCTAGGAACTGCTCTCTACATGTTTACACACATATGAGAAATATAATCCCCAGATGTATTTCAGTTACACAAAGTCAAATCTTGACTTTTTAAACAGGTCTCTGGCACATCAACCATTTGCCCATTTGGATGATATGTACCACCATTCGTTACATGAATTGCAAGAGATAATCCACTCCAAAGTTATTCATGCTGTAGTATGTTTTTTCTTTAGTGTAGTCATGATACAACTGGATGTGAATCAAAAGGAGCTTCACTCTGCAAATAACATACAAAGAAAAGGGTTATGACATTGAGGAAACACGGAAAATCAAAGATGTTCGCTTCACTGGAGGAATTCATGTTACTGGAAAATATTTAAAAGTATTAGGCTAATAAATCAAGACTTAATTTCCAAGGGAAGAAACAGCAACCAGCGTTTTCGTCATTTTCGGATGGAGCTGTTCGCCATGGTTTGTATCTGCACAAGTGTTAAAAGCACAGCACACAGTACCACCGTAAGACAGCAAGTCCATAAAAAATACTTTTTTTTAAAAAGCAGAGTATTTTAGAAAGCACAATTTCGAATTCTAAGAGTGGCGTGTACAAACGCAACTTTGCATTTTACCAGCCCTTCTTTCCTATCTACATTTCACCGAGACATAACTGCATGTACAAAACGCCACAAAAGTGTTATAAAACTACCCAACCCTCCTCCTCAAATAAAAGGTTAAGCTTGCCATTACAACGTAGCGTTTTGTGAAATTACGAATTAACTACGATCCCTCGATCGGATTACGCTGGGGAAAAAAAGAAAAAAAAAGAAAAAAAAAAAAAAAGAAAAAAAGAAAAAAAAAAAAGCGCTACAGAGGGAGGGAACGGCGCACACACACGCGACCATGTGCGCATGGGGCTGGCGGGCACCGCGTGGAAGAAGCGCTCCTTCGCAGGCAGCCAGGGCGCAACGCGGGTTTCGGCACGCCCGGACCGGGGGGAGCCGCATCCCCCCTCCCCGCGGCCGGCCGGGGACGCGCAGGGGAAACAAAGCCTCCGCTACCGCCGCGCCTCCCGACCCTCTCCCGCCGGGACTGCCGCGCTCCGCCGCCCCGGTGCGCGGTCGGGCAGCAGGATCGCGCCGTGCCCGTCCCCGCCCTGCGGAAGGAGGGCCGGGCGGGGGTAGGGGGGTAGGGGGGGGGAGCACGGGGGGCTCTGCCCGCAGCACCGCGCCGCTCCGCGCCGCCGCAGCGCCACTCACCGCGCCGCCCGTGCCCCGCCGAGCTGCGCCGAGCGGTGTGCGAGCGCGGCGCGGCGGCCGCAGGTGCCGCGGAGGAGGTAGCGGGGGCGGGCGGCACTGGAGAGCCAACCGGGGCCCGGCGCGGCGCCGAGTCACCAGCGGGCCCGCAGGGCGGCCGGGCGGCTGCTATAAGAGCGCCGCGGGGACGGCCTGCCTCCCGTGCATGTCTCCGGCTGCCGCCTCTGCTCCTCGGCTCTCGGCCCGCAGCGCTTGCCTGCCCGCGCACGCTGTCCCCGGCGCGGAGATGCGGCTGGACCGGCAGCGCGGAGACCCGGGCGCCTCGGCCGACAGACGCGGCGCGGGGCTGCGGGCGGTCCCGCGGTGCTGGGCGCTGCTGCTGCTGCTCGCCCTCGCCTGCCTGCGCGCCGCCGCCGACGGTGAGTGCGGGGCCGGGGGAGTGGGCTGGGGCGCGCATCGCCGAGGCAGCTCCTGCCGCTGCCCCCCGCGGCTACTTCGGCTCCCGCCGCCCCTTTTCCTTTTGCCTCCCTCTGGTTAATTTCTCCCGCTCTTTCGGGCTGCCTGCCCGCCGCCCCGGGGGGGAGCGGGGCGGGCCCGGGCTCCCGGGTGAGCAGGGGGCGCTGCCGCCTCCCGGCCCCGCCGCCCCCCGGGCCGGGCGAGGCGCCGCCTTCCCCCCCGGGGCCCCGGGCGGCGGGAGCCGTGAGGGGAGACCGAGCCCCAGGAGCCCCCCGCCTGCTGCGGGAGGGGTCCGGCTTCCCGATCAATGCTAAGGGGGAGGGTCTGAGGGGCTGGGGCTATCGCCACAGAGTCGGGGTGGGTTGGGGCTCTGTTGTGGAGGGGGCAGGAGGCCCGCTCGGGAAGCCCGCGGCGTGAAGGTGCTGTCAAAACTGCGGTGCAACTTAGGCTTTGTGTTATCCAGCGGTGTTGGCGTGGCTCTAGTTAAGGGTCCGGGGTGACCACCGTGAGGGATCTCCATCTGGTGGCAAGGCTGGGTGCTGCCGGCGCCGGGTCCGAGCTCCCGGGGCTGGGCGCTCGCCAGCCGCGCTGCTCGTGGCCACCTCCAGGGCCGCCTTCCGGCTGTCGCCCCTCTGGGCAGGGGTCCTGCCCACTGAGCCAGTGGGGTGGTCATTTAAAACTATTTTGCTCTTAAGTGGAGGTAGTAATCGCTTGGCTGCCTCCTTTCTTCCTAGAGAGGCTGAGCTCCATCTTGCTCTCCCAGCTAGGAGGTGGGCAGTTGCAGTCTGCGCTGTCGTATGGTTCTTAAATCTCCTGGCTCTTGTAGGCCTAAGTGTCTGATCTTGGCGGTGTTTCCTATAAGAGTAGCCCGGTATGTGGGGTAGAGCCCTGCTAGCATTTTGTATCCAGTCCTCATACAAAGAGAGGGAGGAGAAATGTCTGCCTAGCCACCTTTCGTCTCCCAGTCGCGTGGGTTGCTCCCCTGCCTAGTCCGCAAGAGACATGGTTAAACAGCTGTAGAATGAAGGACCAAGCTGGCTGGCACTGAAACTGCTACTGCACTCAGAAATCATCCTAAGAGACACGCGGTGGAGGGTAATTAGTAGGCTAGCTCACTTAAGTTATTCTTATTGCTCCTTCAATTTGAGTTAGTAGCCCCATCAATGCTCTTCTACTAGTAGTTGCAATTGCCAGGGTCTGGGAGAAGTCTAAGCTAGTTCCTATATGAGCTCCCGCAAGGTTTCCTAATCACGGTTGGGAGCTTTTCTGGGGCTTGGTGTCAGATGACAGTACACAAGTGTCACATGTTTGAAGCTGCCCAGACAAGTAATCTGGCAACTTGCTTAAGGGGCCGAGACTAACAGTGATAGCAGAGATATGGAGAAAGGTAGTTTAACTTGGGTAGTCAGTGTAACTGTGCTCGTCCACCCTACACCCATTGCTGCTTATATGCCAACCTCTAGAAAGTTATTACCTGGGGGACAGTAAAATAATGTGTTAGCAATCACAGGCTTTGCTGTTACTGGTTCTCAGCATTTTTCAGCCTAAACTGAATCCCAAGGAAGAGAAAACGTGTGAAGGTGCTTCTATTGTATGAAGAGTGCATAAAGAGAAGCTTTGAATTAGTGGCTAATTGATGCTGATCTGCAAAGCATTAGGTGTCTAGTGACTGAAGCTGCAACCGAGGTATGACTCCATTGCTTCAAATAGCAGTGGATTTAGTATCTAACTAAATGGTTAGTATCTAACTAAATGGTTACCTGGTGCTTGGTGTAAGGCAGGGGATCAGAGTTACTTGCTGTAACTAACCATCTTAACTGGAGCTCATTTCAGGTGCCTGTTAGAGTCTGACAGACATCTTCAGAAGCAGTAGCAGATGCTGACCTTTACCTTTGTGCACCTGTGTGGGTGTTGGGCCTTGTCGATTTTTTTACTTGTTTGTGGGGCTAAAAGTAGTTGCTCTGACATTTCACTTGGTACCAGCTGCAGAAGCAGTGATATCTTCTTGGAATGGCTTGTTGTTAAGATTGTATTATAAAGTTATAGCTGTTACTCCAAGCTCAGCTATGGTTCCTGTTAGCCTTGTGTGTAGCTTCCCTGTAGCATTTGGTAAAAATGGTGTTACGTTTGTAAGTCACAATGTACTAGGCAGCCTTAGCAAGCCTTTTCTCATTATTCTAGGTTGAAATAGAGTAACTGAGGACCATGGAGTTATTTTGGGATCTCCTTCGTGGCAGGCTTAGTTGAATATCTCTGTAGGCTATTTTGGGAAAGGTTGACTGTTCACACTCTGAATGCCTGGATGAGAAAGTCCTGAAACTAGGAGTCAGTTGTTGCACATTTTATGTAGCAGTACAGTAAAACCTGAAATGTGTGACCAAGGCTCACAACTCTAAACTTCTTATAGAGGTTGCTGGACAATAAGTTGTCAGGCTTAGAACAGGTTTCTAATTGTGGCATCTACTCCCACTCCTAGGTGGCTGGGGTGTGCTGTCTAGCAGGAGGCAAGCTAGCTGATTGACAGCTCATGACCAAATAGTAGTTGTAGTAGCAGCTTTATGAAACCACGCTGTTAGAAAGCACATGCTGGTGTAATTCCCAACCAGAAAAGGAAACAGTATGCACAGGAGCTGATGTTCTGATTTTTGGTACTTTTTGAACGCAGTTCAATGAAAAAAAAGTTGTTAACTTTGTTCTCACAGCTGGGTTACTGCTTTACTCCTCCAGTGAGGCTACTAAAACATTAGCAGAACTCAGTAAAATGTTTCTCATCTTTAATAGTGGATTTACGTGAGATGTTCAGCACATAGAACTGCTCATGTTGTTCTTGCTTGTACCATCCAGCATTTGTGATGGCTAGCGTATATAATGTAAAATGGCTGAGTACCTTCCTTCTGCTTGGAAAGTGTCTTGCATTTTGCATGTCATACAGAGAGGGTATAAGATGGGAAATAATACTCTACTAATCTGGAATGCCAGGAAAAAGCACCCTCACTAAATGATGCAACAAACCAAGAAAGGTCAGGAATCTTGCATCGTGCTGTAGGCATGTGCAGCCAGTACTGATGCACAATCTTACACACTTGCCTGCTTGCATTAAGTGGAACAGCTCTGGCTTAGCTGCTGAAGATGCAGGCTGCTGCTTTTAGTGGCAGTCATATCAGGGTTTCCAAGACAAGGCATGTTCCCTTGAGGGATGGGGTCATACAGTGGTAGAGCTGAAGATACTCTGGAAAATGCACTCTAAGGATCTTAGAGAAAGCAGTACCTCACTCCAGCATACTAACAAATCAAGACTTACCAGTTCTGAGAGAAGGGATTTGATTCCAGAAGGAAGTGATAAGTTACTTTGCTCTTTTAGCATCACACTTCTTTTGGTGTATGCCAGTGGTGGTGTCTGGGTGCCACTGTTTGAGGAGTAACATAAAGCATGAAAACTTGCTCAGCTACAAAGCGGTTATCTAAGCTACCTTTACAGATGTCTTGGGGATTCTGCTGTAATGTGTTAGCAGCAGAGCATTGAAATGCTAATCCAGGTTGACATTAATCAAATTTAAACCCAGTTTGTTTAAAGTTTGAAGAGTTTTGAGAATGTGACACTAGGTGTGAGACAGCAGAAGTAATTGTGGACACATACTTTTTAAGGCTTGACCCTGTCTTGAAAAAACAGTAAGAATAAAACTGAGACAGTTTTCTGCTGTTTGGCAGGTGGACGGTTATGGTGCTTAAACTCCGCACTTGTACTGTGAAAGAAAGTTTTGGTTCTACTTCCATGATTTAATAAGGTGATTGCCAAGATTTGGAGCTCAGATCTGGTTTCATGTTGATGTTATGCTCTTTATTAGCCTGGGTAGCTTCTTGATCAGTGGGGAGAACGAGAAAGTATTGCTTAACAGTGTCAAGGATGAAGTTCCCATTTTCATTGAAGGTGCGAGAGCAAAATGTGAAGAATCCCAATTTGAATGCG
This sequence comes from Progne subis subis, assembly GCA_022316685.1. Classification (NCBI taxonomy): domain Eukaryota; kingdom Metazoa; phylum Chordata; class Aves; order Passeriformes; family Hirundinidae; genus Progne; species Progne subis. The sequence continues at coordinate 50,103 of JAKJHU010001595.1, read as the reverse complement.
GTAATGGACGCTGTATTCCTCAAATCTGGAAATGTGATGGTGATGAAGACTGTTCAGATGGCAGTGACGAGAGTGCTTGTGGTAAGTAATCAAAATAATACCTCTGTAGTAGTACTTGCTAACTGGGGACTTAACAGTGAATAGCTGGAGAGATGCTTATCCTGTCCAGCACCTCTGGCAGTCGGGAATACAAAGACAAATGCCTTAGAATAACCCCTTTTTATTCCTTGTATCCATCTGAGGCAGTTGAATTTTCCTGAGTGTTATCTAACTCTCCTGAAATTGGCAACTGAGACAAAGCTTGTGACCAAAATTCTTCACTCATGAGAGCCATGACTGACAGGAACAGACTATACGCCTGTTCTCAGTTGTTTCTTGAATACATAATAGAAAATATTTGCTATTAGTACTCTGCTGTTGGCTATTCCACGGTTAAAAACCCCTGTTTTATACGTGAAAGTGATTCTGCTGTGTCTCCTATAAACATTAAGGCGAGCTTTGGCTGCCAACCCTTGCTTTAAGCAGACATAGAAGCTAAGATAGATGACTAGATGTACTTGGAGACCAGGCAAAGCATACTCTGTATCCATCACTGGTGTGGTTGAACTACCAGTCTCCTCAAGCAGACCTTAACTATTACCCTAGAGTTACATAGTACCATGCTTCTGTAATGACAAATCAAATGCCTTGACTATAAACTCAGAGTTCAAGACCTAAATATTATTATCAGTAGACCTTATATTAACTCAAGTCTGTTCAAAGCAGCAGCTAAAATAGACTAACCTGCTTAGTCTCCTTGGCAATAGTGGTCCTTCAGTGCCTGACTAGGTGAATATAAATGTTCCTGTGTGCACAGAATAACTTTGTAGGAAGTGTTCAACAGCACTGTTTACTAGGTTGGTGGGTGATGACACCAGGCATCCACGAAACAAGGATATTGAATAACTTTCTAGGGCAGTGAAGCTGATCCCTGTTAGCAATAACTAAGCTAAGCTCTGGTCCCTAAACAAGTTTATTTTTCTCCCTTGCAGTGAAGAAGACGTGTGCCGAATCTGATTTTGTGTGCCTCAGTGGTCAGTGTGTGCCTAACAGATGGCAGTGTGACGGGGATCCGGACTGCGAGGATGGGTCTGATGAGAGTTCCGAACTGTGCCGTAAGTGAACCTGGCACGGTGGTGTAGCCAGGCCTGTGGGGAGGAGCATTTTGACCTCTTGCCTGCTCGCAGTCTGGCTTTCCTCCCAAAGCAAGGATGAGCTTGTCCTGGGGAGCACCTTCCTAAGTGCTTGGCCTTGCAGCGTCTTGAGGAGATTTTTTACTGCTTAAAAAGATGCAGAACTGAGTGGGCACTCTTGCACTTGTACTGGTAAGAGATGGCAAGTACCAGGTTTTACTCACAGTCAGGCAGGCCTGCCCATCACTGTGGCTTGTCCACCGAGTGATTGCTGTTCTCCAAGGCAGCTGCTGTGCAAGTGCAGTCCCAGTACTACCAGAGCTAATGCAGGGATGGAGTGTCTGACTGCGTGTTGAGTGTGGGGAGCAGTAGGGCAGAGACTTGACTGTGAGGTCTCAGGATTAGCAGCTGTGGTCTGAAGTATCATAATTCATCAAGCAGCATAGATCAGGAAATGATGTTTTCCTGTATTAATGGGATCCACAGCAGGGAATACTTCAGCTCCAAGTCCTGATGCACTTTGGCATTACTCCTCCCTGGTGCTATTTGTTGTAGCTCAACCTGCTACAGTGTAATTGGCTCGCAATCACAATGCTGCTGCTACAAAGTTACCCTTAAAATATTGATCTCTGAGGAACTGGAAACATCTTTTTTAACTGAATGCTGCAGAATAGTGTAGTGTAGTCTTTCCCATCAAATTTACACAGATGTTGGCATCTAAATGACTGCAACTTTGTCCAGCCTTTGTCTCAATTTTGAGCACAAATGCTGAAACCTGAGATCAGTAGCTCTTAGATTGAATTTAAACTTTTTTTCAATAGATACGAGAACATGTCGGGTAAATGAAATCAGCTGTGGTCCTCAGTCAACTCAATGTATCCCGGTGTCCTGGAAATGTGATGGTGAAAAAGACTGTGACAGTGAAGAAGATGAACAGAATTGTGGTAAGGAGAGAAATGGTGGCTGCATAATCCTATTTGAAACTGACTTGTCTGGAAAGGAGCTAGCTGGGCATACACCTGGGAAGATAAATTTTTGATGGCATCAGTATCTCTCCTACATTCATCTTGTTTTGCAGCCACTTAAAGCAAACTTTTTCTAACACTCCTCTCTCTATCCTGCTAAGTTAACAACTACAGTAAGCTTTGTAATGTGTGTCGTTCTTCTCTGCTAATTTTGGCAGTAGCCTCAGGTAGGGCTTAGTCACCTGGCAAGCCAACTGTCAGAACTTGTTCTCTGTAGAGTTTCTGAAATTGCTGCTTACATTAACAAATTGTCTCCTGAAGGTGTAGTAAGGGCATAGGTGATCTGCTTCATAGCCCTGTCCTGAAGTATCTGTGTGAAGCTGGATTTTTGGTGTTTGGGTGGCAAGTTCAGGCTAGTACACAAGTAGAGCTGCCACTGCAGTATTAGAGTGCAGCATTCCTGGCTTATTCAAAAGGATTTGCATACATATGAGTTTTCTGAGGTGTCCTGAAATTTATTTGCTGTAACCAAAGCCACAGGGCTGGCTTCCATCAGAACCATCTAACCTGGATGGCCAAGTTACACAGATCTCCAGACTTCTGCTGTGTGTCTGTGGAGTTGCCATCTTACTCAGCAAACTAATGCCTTAATCTACAAGTAAATCTACAGATAGTGTTTCTAATGAAGCTGATAAAACTGTGTGCCTAGGCATACTGAGCTGTCAGCTACATTGCTGTTAAACCAGCATAATTTGTACTGACATAAATTGCATGGGTGCGCTTAACCATGGGATCAACTCAGGCAAGATCTTGGTCTGTTATTGCCCCTTGGTCCAGGCAAATGGGCCACTGCTGTCCTGGGGACCAGCGTGAAACACTTTGAAGTACAGTACGTGCTGAGCATCAGACTAGCTTAATCTTAGTCTGTACTCTTGAGTTAGCAATTCTCTTACCTTCTGTCTTTGGTTCACAGGGTTAGACCCTGTTTTCTGAAAGACTTGCAGTCTCTGAAGAGCAGGACAGCCTTGCCTCTTCAGAAAGTTATTTTTTCACTCAGTAGTTCAAATCTGATGCCTATCACTTATAATGTGCAGTGGCAAGGAGGATGGCCTGTGGAACCCAAGTGTCCTGTAGGTGGTCATTTAGGCTTCCCTTTTGCCTTATATGGGATGCTGATCTTCTGTCAGCTAACAGCTGCAGACGAAAACACCTTCACACAAAAGTCGGCCTTCTTGTGACAATGCACTAATCTCCCTTACTCCCATTACCCCAGGCAATGTGACCTGTAGTCCAGCAGACTTCACATGCAGCAGTGGGCAATGTATTTCCAAGAGCTTTGTCTGCAATGGTCAAGATGACTGCAGTGATGGTAGTGATGAGCTGGAGTGTGCACCTCCTACCTGTGGAGTTCATGAGTTCCAGTGCAAGAGCTCGACTTGCATCCCCCTCAGCTGGGTGTGTGATGATGATGCTGACTGCTCTGACCACTCAGATGAGTCTCTAGAGCAATGTGGCCGCCAGCCTGCACCATCTGTGAAGTGCTCTGCCAGCGAGGTGCAGTGTGGCTCAGGTGAATGTATCCACAAAAAGTGGCGCTGTGATGGAGACCCTGACTGCAAGGATGGAAGTGATGAAATCAACTGCCGTAAGTTCGCTTGGTCCTTCTCTAGGAGGTGCTGCTTGACTCATCTTTTATTTCCTTTGCTTCAGTAAACCTCAGGAGTAAAAGTCTGTCATGGCTGTGTCCTCAGCTTCTCGGACCTGCAGACCAGACCAATTCAGATGTGAAGATGGGAACTGCATCCATGGGAGTAGGCAGTGCAATGGTGTGAGAGATTGTCTGGATGGCACAGATGAAGTGAATTGTAACAATGGTAAGCGTGGAACTAGGCAAGCATAGAGTCTTTGCAGAATATGTGTTGAAGCTGGCAGTCACCCTCACAATTCTCCATTATGTCAGTTATTCAGTGCTCTGGACCTGGCAAATTCAAGTGCAGAAGTGGAGAATGCATAGATATCAATAAAGTGTGTAACCAGCAAAGAGACTGCAAGGACTGGAGTGATGAGCCCCTCAAGGAGTGTAGTAAGTGAATAAACACTTTTCACAATCTTGACTGCTAGATATACTTGGATATAGGCTCTGAGTTGTCAGATGTCAGCTGCAATGCCCATTGGCACTTCTTGATGGCAAACTTACACCTGAGACCAACCTAGTTAACAGGCCCAGCCGGACTGGGATGATTTCTCTGTAGCCAGGAAGGCGCTTGACTGCATTAGAAACACTGAAACTTCAGGAGCCTCAGTCTTTATTGCTGCCTGCTTGTAACACAGAGAAGGTGCTGGTAGCTGAGCAAACAGGAATTTGAGGGGGTTCTCTTGCACATAACTTCAACTGCCAGAACAGTTTCAGATGCGGCAGGCATTGTTAGAAAATGGATGTTACCTGGTAAAATGCTCCATAGTTAAGACCACAAGACTAAACATGCATGCCTTCTCAGAAGTGGCCAATTCTCTCTTCTAGATGTCAATGAATGTCTAGTGAACAATGGTGGATGCTCTCATATCTGCAGAGATCTTGTTATTGGCTATGAATGTGACTGTCCAGCTGGGTTTGAGCTTCTGGACAAGAGAACCTGTGGAGGCAAGTATCTAGTAGTTTTAACGTGGACCCTACTGGTGATATTGGAGGGTGAGCATAAATTAAATTTTTGTTTTTACAGATATTGATGAATGTCAGAACCCTGGTATCTGCAGTCAGATCTGTATCAACCTGAAAGGGGGCTACAAATGTGAATGTAGCCGTGGCTATCAGATGGATCTTGCTACTGGGGTGTGCAAGGCAGTTGGTGAGTATTGACATAAGACTTTTATATCCCCACTTTAAAATGAGTCAGCAAGTGATGCAATGTTTATACTTCTGTGGTTTTTACACTAGCTGTTGTGGTGTTACTGATCACTATTAACACTTTGAATGATGCCACGATGCAGTACTTAAAGATGTGTGACATAAACTGCTTGTGTCTGCTCCCTGAGAAGGAGAATCCTCCCCGTCCAGTTGTGGAGGGAGAAAAGGATGAGGTATGGTACAGCCAAGACCTCTGTCAGCATCTGCTACCAAGTGTGGAATGGCAGATACTAAATATGATGACTCTTAGAACTTTTTGTAAAAGAAAAGCATGTGGCTGAATCTCTAGAAATGCACATGACACTTAAACTCTTTTCACAGGGAAAGAACCAAGTCTAATTTTCACGAACCGCCGGGACATCAGGAAGATTGGCCTTGAGAGAAAAGAATACATTCAGCTTGTGGAGCAGCTAAGAAACTCTATAGCTCTAGATGCTGATATTGCTGAGCAAAAGCTTTACTGGGCAGACTTCAGCCAAAAAGCAATCTTCAGGTAAACAGGCTTAGCTTCTGAACCTAGTGTACTTCCCTAAACCATCCTATGTTTTACCCAAGCTATTTCTCTAGTATCTGGTAATGAAAACTGGATTCCTGGTGTCCTAAAGACAAGCTCCAGTTGATGAAAGTTCCCACAGCTAGCAATGTGTACGCCTATTGCACTTCCTAGTAGCTGCTGCTACATCTGTACAGAAGGCCTTCTGTGCAAAGCCCCACATGCATCTTCTGCCTGAAATCTTGTGCAGTGTTTGCTGAGGTGTGCCAAGGGATAGTATCTGTGGAGGAAGTGGTTGAAAGCAGGTCCTTCTTGTCTTCCAGTGCCTCTATTGATACCCGAGATAAAGTTGGAACACACATCAAAATCCTGGACAATGTACACAGCCCTGCAGGAATTGCTGTTGACTGGATTTATAAAAACATCTACTGGTCTGACTCAACTGCGAAGACCATTTCACTGGCTAGCCTAGATGGCACAAAAAGAAAGGTTTTGTTTCTCTCTGAGCTGAGAGAGCCAGCTTCTATTGCTGTAGATCCTATCTCTGGGTGAGTATTTGTCCAGATTCTTTTAAAAGAGCAGACGTAGCAACTACATGTTCTGATAACTGACTTAGGCAGCCTTTGTTAGTTATTGGTCATAATAGATTGATACTACACAGTACTATAGTGCATCATACAACATAAATTCTGCTTCACAGCTTTATGTACTGGTCAGACTGGGGTGAGCCAGCAAAAATTGAAAAAGCAGGAATGAATGGATTTGACAGACAGCAGCTTGTGACAACAGAAATCCAATGGCCTAATGGAATTGCTCTAGGTATGTTGAACTTGTCTCTGTGCCAGAGGTATTCTGGAGCTTTAGCAGTATTTTTGCTACAAAAACCAGGGTCATTCTTCAGAGAACTATTTTCATCTTCTGAGAAAGGGAAGCTTCTCTTTGCCTGAAGACCCCTGCAACAGGCATCAGCACTTCTCAGATACTGGAACAGTAACTTTTCTTGACCTGCTCTGTATTATAGCTGAGGCACAGGCCATATAGGCATCGCTGCAGCAGCCCTCAGTGTCCTGGGATGGTAAGAAACCAGGGCAACACTGCCACCATTCTCAAACCTTGTGGGTGTTTCAATTCTTGCAGCAAGCTTTGAAGGTTTCCTCCATGTGGACACTAAATATATTTGGTGTTTTCCCCCTCCTAGATCTTGTAAAAAGCCGTCTGTACTGGCTTGATTCTAAACTACACATGCTGTCTAGTGTGGACTTGAATGGCCAGGATCGTAGAATTGTGCTGAAATCACATATGTTCCTTCCTCATCCTCTTGCTCTAACCATTTTTGAGGTAAGAATGACTTCCTGTAAGCATGGTCAAAGATCCTCTTCTTGCTGGTAGTGGCAGGGATGGTGGGGCTGGTGGCATCATGAAGGTAATGGGGTGCAATGACGTTGTCTTCTAGGACCGTGTGTACTGGATTGATGGAGAGAATGAGGCAGTCTACGGTGCCAACAAATTCACTGGAACGGAGTTGGTTACCCTGGTGAACAACCTCAATGATGCACAGGACATCATTGTGTATCACGAACTTGTTCAGCCTTCAGGTAATTTCAGAACAGTTCATAGTTAAATCAGTGTGTCCTTGTAAGAAGCCTGCCCTTCCTGGGTGGTGGCAGATGGTATCCCTTCGCTGTACAGCTGTCCACTTCTACTTCTGCTTGGAGCTTCTAACATAGGCAGCTCCATGAGGGTTGGGAGGTATAATTGCAATTGTTCTTTTTTGGGCAGAGCAGATATAAATCTATAGCCAGCTGAGACGCTAAAACAATTAACGAGCAAATGCTTCTCTTTCACACCTGAAGTGTGTAGGCTCACTCTTGTTCATTCCTTAATTGTTGTACCAACAGGTAGGAACTGGTGTGAAGAGAACATGGCAAACGGAGGCTGTAGCTACTTGTGCTTGCCTGCTCCTCAGATAAATGAACATTCTCCAAAGTACACCTGTGCATGTCCTGCTGGGTACTTCTTGCAGGAGGATGGTCTGAGATGTACAGGTACCGTGACACAACTGAGATCTTTCCCAGGATGAATGGGGGAGGAGGAGTTAGGAGAGTATCGAACTTGTTAGTGGGAAGGAAATACAGTGGTATAGTCCGGCAGCTTTGCTAAAACTAATCTGATGTAATTGATCTTGGAGGAGAGGGTCTTAGCCATCAATATGGCCCTCAGAGTCTGCAGGTGTTGTTTAAAGTCCACGCTTTGCTTCTGCACCACCATTATCATTTGCAACAAGACCTCGTACCTCCATGGCTTTCTGCAGACAGCAAACACAAGGACAAAACATGCCCAGCCTCTCCTAGAACAGGGGTGTGAACTCACATGGCTGTACATATAAATGCACAGTGTTCAAAAGGTGATTGGCTAATGCTGCTGTCCAAGGGGGTTTGTACCTCATTTTCAGTCCGCATGGACATGCTGCTGTACTGCTGTTGTCAGCACTGACTGTGCCGCAATGTGACTGACTACATTGTCCAGTGGAGTGGAACTAGAAACTCTTGAGATGCCACTGACTCTGTTGTGTGTTGGTTCTGACTGCCACAGAGTGCTAAATGCAGGGATGCTGGCCCCCCTTGGCTGCTCCGAGAGGTTGCAATGGGTATCAAAGGCTGTACCTAACCAGTGAATTTGTAGACCTAAAACCTCATTCAGAAAACCTTATGTGAGGGGGTGGGTTGGCTTACGAAATTAATTTCTGTTTAACTGTCTGGCCTTGTTCTTGGAACTACTTTTCATCAAGAACTCTCTGCTGACGGCGTGCTAGTGAAATACTTATTGTCAGTGTTCCCAGTAAAGCTAACAAGCTGCATGATCATTTTTGCCATCTGCTAAACCTTCACTACCATGGCTCTCATAGCAAAGCCATTGCAGAACTTCAGGATTAACTGATCTATAATTAGTTCTTGATCTATAATTAGTTTCAGGTACTGGAACAACTGTGGCTTACACTGAGGCTAAAGATACCAGCACAACAGAAAAATCTCCAACTGTTGGACTAGTTCCTGGAGGTACTGGTCCCAATAACTCACGCTGCTAAACGTTAGAGAAATTAAATGCAAACTGACCAACTAGCCTACTTGGATGTTTTCTCCTTTGCATGCAAGTAGAGAACACAGGCCAGATCATTTGTGTAGTGTAACAACCGGAGCATGTGTGGAACCTGTAGGTTCCACAAAATCCCAGGAGTGCTCAGAGAAGGCAAGCAATAAAAAAAGCTTCCAACTAATACAGGATGAAGCATGTTAGGCTGTTCTAGCAGTGTGCTACTGAGAAGCTAATTAAATAGGAGCTTCTGGGTTTGGGAAATGCTTGCATATGGCAATCTGCCAGCCTGTCAGTACACAAGCTCACTGTGTCAAACTCTCATGCAGGATTCAACACTAGTGGTACAACCTCTGAAGTAACTGCAGCTGGAAGAACATCAGCACCTTGGATTATTCTTCCTGCTGGTGAGTAGGAAAAATAATCCTAGCCTTTTGGACCCCATGTGGTGAGGCAAGCCACTCTCAGGATCTTGACCTGACTCTGCTCCATGTTTGCAATCTCTTTGTCTCCCCTGCAGTGTTGGTGATGATGGCTGCAGCAGCTGGCTACTTCATGTGGCGCAACTGGCAGCACAAGAACATGAAGAGCATGAATTTCGATAACCCAGTCTACCTAAAAACAACAGAAGAGGACCTCACAATTGATATTGGAAGACACAGTGGTTCAGTAGGACATACCTACCCTGCAGTAAGTTAACTTATTGACCTATTATGTCTGAGACTCCAAGTTAATAACTGGAGTAGAAGGATTGCCAGAGGTTACCTGAGTTGAATTTAGGAGAGGTCTCTGCTTTTGCAAGCTGCTGGCTGCAGACAAACTACTGGGCTGAGCCAATTGACAGCTTTATCCTATAATCAAGGTTAAAGTTGTGGTAGGTAACTAGTGTCTGTACCTGGTCTGGAGTAATCTGTGCTGAATGTGGTCACTAGCCTGTAGAATTAGCCGTGATGTGTGTTGCTTTATGTCTATTGGTGCAACTGTAGCTAACTTGCACTTATTTTTTACAGATATCTGTTGTCAGCACCGATGATGATATGGCGTGAGCACTGGATGAGCAATCACTTTGTTTCCTTGTGTCTTACACTCTTTGGGGATAGTAACCAGGTTTGTGGCTGAAGGACTTCCTCCATTCTTGGAAGAAAGAAGATACTTTCTGTATTTATGGAACACTTGTGTAAATAGTTATTTTCTACCGCTTAACAACTGTGTAAATACCTGTCCACAACAATTCAGCTGTTAGTGGTTACAGTTTTATCAGTAACCCTTGGGTTGGTTAGTCAGTAACATCACTGACCAAAAATAAAGCACTTTCCATAGAAAGCCATATTCCAGCCACAACTTGTAACACCTGTACATATGTCTATAGGCCACTTGTAAATAATTATTGGAAAAATCACTATCAAGCACTTTGAAATACTTCAGATGTAAATTATTGTACACTCTCTTTTTCAATGATTGGGGCAATGGCAATAGGAAAAAACGGGTTACTATGATTGCCAAAAATTTGTAAACATAAGTAATTTTTTATGTATGATTGCTTCAATCTTGTCTGTTACCTCTTAGAGGTCTACAAGAATGAATGATCTTTAAGAAACCACTGTAAAACTCAAATGCAGCCGAGGGGATAAAAATAAAATGAGTCAAGCAGTTGAAGTATTGTTCTTGATTATTTTGTTAGTTACTCCCCGTAACTTTTGTACTATGAGGTGCTACTTGATTGTTGCTAATCCTTCCCCCTTCAAGATAAAAAAAAAATTGCTTATGATAGGAGGCATGCAGTTAAAAGGCTAAGATGTGTTTTGGAAGAAGCAATAATCTCTTGGTTATGCTTTAGTGATGACATGTTAAATCATTCTTGATCAATCCTGTCTCTAAAGTGGTAACAATGAAAATCATTGACTCAGAACTTGGATCAGTTCCTAGGCTTGCTTCTGATGCCTGTTCTCATTGCAGTTACAACTGGGGTCTGTTCTCTTAATGGTCTTGTATTGTGGACTCCTTTATTAACAGATGAGGACGGCTGCCAGCTTGTACAGATTTAAAATAAGTTGTTTCTAGCAAGTTCACAACTCTTTGGGGAGTTGAAGTTCCTAACCAACTATCTCTGGCAATTCTTGACTGCAGGCATTTAAGAGAAGTAGAACTCATGTGGACTAAATTGTCTTGCAAAGATCAGGGTGTAAGGAGGCCTCTAAAGTTTCTGGCTAGCTATACTATATTTATTTTACCAAGTACTTCTTGGGTTAAAGTGCCTTTCATAGCTGCCTAGTACGTGAGGTTCATTAGTTAGGGGGTAGAATTCAGCTTCTGCAGTTTGACTTCTAACTCTGGGTACTCTGAGGTATTTGTGTTTGAATGTGACAAAAGAAAACATAATTTGCATGACAGCTAATTACAAGCAAAATGCTCAGCCTTCCCAGTTGTTGTACAGAACAGCTCTACTTTTTTGCTGAAGTTCATTGCTCTTACCAGTATCATACCAAATGGTATAAGGAGAGACCAGTAAGACCAATAAAGGCATTTCTTCCTGAGGTTAATATTTATTTGAAGTAGCAACTTAAGTCTATTTTGGGAACCTGAGGTAGTTTTTACAGACACTGTGGTCTGACTTTACTCCAATGTGCTGAACAAAGAGTAATGTCTTGACAGCCAAAATTTATTCCTGTAGTCTAGAGGGGACTTAACACTTTACCAGATAAAACTTCATGGCCTCATATAGCAGGAGGGAGGAGTGGGGAATATAAGGCAGTAGCAGAACATGACATAAGTTGGCCTGCACTTATTTGCAAATGTTGTATGGTTTTGAGTCTCACTAGGTTTATTCTTTCCTGCCCCTCTTCATTTTTGTGTTATGAAATTGTTGTTTACTTCCACAGCAGGCTTGGAGAGTGGTCAGGGATTCCTTCTGTAAAGACAGATCCAAACTGAGTTGACAAATACCTTCCTCTCTTTGAACATTTTTTTTTTCCCTGCCATCTGGAAGCATTTGATTGTGTTGTACTCCTCATCATGTGACTCCTTTGGCATCTGGTTAAGGTGGTGTAGCTGTACTGAGCACTCCTACAGCAGCACCCTGTGGCTGTGCTGGTGTCCACTAAAGGAATTCTCACTCACCATCCCTGCCTCAGCTCCTCTGCTGTAGTCTTGTGGAATCCCAGAGCAATGGGACAGTAATAACTTTGGTCAGATTTCACCCTTAAGCTGACTTTATATTCCTCCTGAAGAGTTTTCTGCTTATAGATACAGAAATATGACTGTAGTTGGTTATTGAGGTAGCGTTCAAGGTAATGGTATAGTTTTTGCTTCCCAGGATATATAATCCCTCTGGTTCTAAATACTGCCTGCTTCTGTTCAGTGTTCTGCTGGCCAGTGTGAGTGCAAAGCTAAATTTGAATCCGGCTTTTTCTTTCCCTTATATACATGCAAATTTCTCTTAATACACTCCCTCTGCTCCCGCTTTATTTTCTGCCTCCTATTTGATCTGCCTTTTTTTAATATAGCACTGTAAATATTTTACGTTATTGCTCAGAGGGAAATTAACATAAAGGGAATTGATGCTGCTCATGTGATTTTCTTCCCCTTCTGCACCTTGTCTCTCTACAGGTAACTACAATATGCCTTTTCTTACCCAGCTTGTATTTGCCTACATTTTTAATGAATGTATCTTTTTTCCAATCAGATCTTTCCTGAAACAGCAAAGATGCATTTATCTATTTTTATGTAAGTGCTGAATCTTGCTAGATAAGAGAAAAACTACAGAAACAAAGACTTAGGCTGGAAGAAATAGTGTGAGAGTCCTCAGATAAAGGAAAAAAGCAGAAGCTCTCTTCACTTCATGACCTAGATGTAAGTGGAGGCCTGCCAGTTCTTTTTGTAGATATGGCACGGCATCTCTGTGAAGAAATGTGCTCCTGTTCCTTCTTTGAGCTGGCTCACAACAGTGGTTGGTATTGTCACTTACTAGAAGGAGATGTTTGGAGAGGTCTGTCTGCTCTGCTGAAGTGCAAAAGCCAACTTAATACATTCCTGGCTTGCTGGTTTTTGCTTTTCCTCTCCTGAAACAGCTTTGAAATTTGCCCACATCAAATGAAAAATTCTTCAGAGCAGGGGTGGGACAGACAGGCTGTGCAATCAGTTAGGCTGCTGAATATCCAGGCTGTTAAACATCTAAAATAAAGACTGCCTGTGGAAAGAATGATTGATGGTCTTAATTCTTGCACAGCCCTGGCTGGGACACTTCCACACAGCTGTCAAGCAATGGAAAATGCTTCATATCATGCATGAAATTTCTCCCCCCACCCCAACAACCCTAACAGGTATAAGGCTAACTTAACATACTCTTTGCTATGTAATAAATTGCTTGAAGAAAGAAAACACTAAGCATTAAATCTAGACAAATGATTGAGAAAAACACATTTAGTAGAAATGGATTTTTGCTGTGGAGCTGTCCTCTGTAGAAAAACTAGACAGTCTTTAGGTAATTTTTCCCTCCTTCCTAGACAGCCTTCCCTAGAGTCAAACTTCAGAATACATGGAAATGTTTTATCATCAGTGCGTCGACTTAAAGTTGATATTTGCATAGCAACATAAAAATAATTAGCATTCAGAATTCTTGTTCCTTTCCAGTGGAAAGTATTTTTGAAAGGCCTTTTGGAAAAGCTGATCATTGAATACATTGAATCAACGCCACAACCATCTAGAAACTCTGCTGCATGTTCTGACGTCCCCTTTGTGGATGTGTGCAACTGAGAATTGTGGTTTGGTTTAGACAGCTTATTCCTTTTTTGGGCCCCTAAATATATGGGAGCTCACACATGCATTTAACTGAAGACTTTCTTGAGAGCTGGATTGTGGTTTGGTAATTCCATAGTGTGTAGTGGCTGCCACTGTCTAACTGGCAAATTCTGAGTTTCTAACTTTTTGACTGGAGCTTCTAGTGGTAAAAAAAAGTTCATCCAATTAACTTTCTACAAATAAATGATCCTTAATGAAGCTTCAGTACAAAATTCAAGTTACATGTGCTATGTTCATACAGGAGCAACTTGGTCATTCTGGTTTTACTAGAAGAAGCACTGATTATTCTTGTAATTAGACAGCATTCAACCCACTGCCCCTCTTCCCCCAACATTTTTTTGGTAGAATAGGTCAAAGTCATTTGGGGGCAGAGGGAGTGGGAGGATGGTGTCTGTAGAATTTATGTATAAGTTGCTGGTTGCCATCCATACACATTAAATTCCTGGTGCCAGGTAAAACCTGGTGATTTTGTAATTGTAGTATACCCATGTCTTGTCTCAGAAATGGAGTTTGAAGAATTGCTTGGGCAGAAATGGCTAGCGTGCAGTTTGTAGCATATAGAAAGAGCTATTTCTTCACAGCCCTTTGTCTTTCTGGCATCCTCCACTGCTGGTTTAATTTATGTAAGTGAATGCAGAGAAAGAAAAGTTGTAAAACTGCTTGCTTACAGAGAGCATAATTCAAATGGTGTCATGAGAACTGCATTTCATTTGATATAGTGCATCCAGCTGAAAGAAAAACCACTCAAAAAAGCACCATTTTTCACCATCTTAGGTTTCAGATGCAAATACCCACTGACTGCTGAAGACTAACATTTTGTTAGCTGTCTTTGTAATTCAAATGTCACAGGCAAGCAGTGGACTGTTCCCAATTACAGGATATCCTCTGAGGGTCCCTTGTTGACCATCAAGAATCTCTATCAGGAGGCAGTTTAGTGCTCCCTGTATAAGCATGACGGACAGGACTTTCACTAGGAACTACCCCAACACTTGCTTTTAGTCTTCAGCAGCTAAAAGGATCCACTCCAGAGTACAGCCTCTGCAAGTGGCTGTGACATAGAGCATTAATAATTAGACCTGACGTTCATTTTGTTCTTCTCATCTGACACTTCAGTAGCAGTTAGTTAATTTAACACTAAGTAGCAGTTTTTTACGTGGTACTGTAGGGGCAACTGAGAAAATGAAACTGCTTTTAAATTACCTCAGAACAGAAGGAAGTCAAGCAGCCAGCCTGGTCATTAGGAGCCTAACAATCACGTTAATGAATTGGTGAGGAATTGAAATAATCGCAATTTATGTAAATCAATTATCTCCAGAGCCTGTTGTCCTGTAGGGAAGAAGTGAAGCTTCACACTCTGCCTCAAGAGGCAGGGCTGAGCCAGGGATCTGCTTTGAGAAGCTCAGTCCTCATCAGAAAATATTCCAGAACCTCTAGTGTGCTTAGATACGTGGCAGCTTCCCCTTTGCCTGCACTTCCTCTTTTAGTTTTTTGGGTTTGGTTTTGTTGTTTTTTGGTTTTTTTTGGTTTTTTTTTTTTTTTTAAAGAAGACATTTTGTGCTGTAAAATAAGGCCTTTAGTGTTAGCCATAGTTCACAGGAAGGACCCTGGCACAAATTCATAGCAATGAGAAGCAATTGCATGGGTAAATCTGAGAGCAAAAGCAAGACATGCAGAACCACCCCTGCTTGTGTTGCAAAAGGTAGGGCAGCAGAAATAGCACACAGGACTCCATTAGGCCTGCAGCAACATCCCTAGGTGCTCCTCAAAGGAGGAGTCCGTGCCAGCAAGTCTGAGCCTCATGGAAAGGCTCCAGTCCTCTTCTGAGGGCAGCGTGCAATGCCTCATTCATCTGTTGAAACTAAGGCTCAAGGACTGATAACCAGGCAGAAGGACATCCTTTTGTGTTATTTAAGATTTCCAGAAATTAATATTAAAAGTGGATCAATACGTTCAAGACGAGAGCATAAAATCAGTTTAAGTCAAAGGTGAAGCTGCCATATTATTTCTTCTTGAAGGGAATCCTTCTCAGTGCAAGCTGTTAATTTGGGAGCTGCATTAAATATCATTCTCAAGTTTGACTATAAATGAAAGTCCAGAAGACCAGCTAGGCACACCCCATATCTTAAAATGATGAGGATTAAAAGGGTCACTACCAGGCAGTAGCAGAGAATATACATCACCAGTTATTTAATTTTGGTTCTTTGCATTTGTTACAAATAGGAAGGAAATCGAATCAATGTTTTTTCATCTTGGCAAATTTGTAGCTTGATTCACTAGGAACTTACAGTTTTCTTTCAGAGGCAGTACACAGAGAAGTGTACTGACAAAGAGCACAGTTTACTCGAGGGAAGGAACAAAACTCAGAGAAATCCTCAGCCTGGCATGGAAGAAAATGCCTCGCTCAGCAATTTATCTTAAGCACACAAGCTGACACAGCTAGCTACAAAGAATTGTCGCAGGATCCCTTGGCACTCCGGAGTTTCTGTGCACCAGCCCATCATGTTTGATTGTTTAAGCTTCATGGACCTTAGAAGTGACCAGACAATGTAATCCTGTCCTTTGTAAGGAGTTGCAGCTGCCCTCAGATTAGGTAAGTATGGAAGGCTATTAAAGAGCTCATGTGGTAAGTGGAAAGTGTGTTGCACTCCTTCTGCTATTTGTTTCCCGATTCATTTAAGGCAAATCTTTTCTCTGCCTCAGCTTTCCCACTTGTAGCAAGTCATGGGATTATTGCAAATATAAACCAGACCTTGTAAAGCTCTAGGGGAATGATGGGTGCATGGGCATAGCTGTGCTAATACGCAGAAGCACACATGTGTAAGCAGATTTCACTTAAAGATGCCCAATGCCATGATTTAACCAAATTCTAGCAAACACCTGAGATGAGTTCTTCTGGTGTTCCGCCTCCGTGGTTTTTCTGGTAGGCAGTGTAGGTGATTGTCTTGGTTTGACCCAAGAACAGGGTTAATCTTTGGCAATAGCTGAGATGGGGAGTGGCCAGACCCTAAATTGCACCATATCACCTCAGATCACTGCCAGCTGCAGGCAAAGGGACTCTTTCTTCCAAAAAGAATGAGATTTCTGGGTTGGGAGAAAGCATGGTGGGGAAGAGCTGGTTGGGATTCCTTGTGGGCTTTCCATGTAAATAATTTCTTTGTCTTATATATTTTGTTATTAATATTGTTTTTACTGTTTGTTTCCTTATCTCACTGTTCTTTCCAGTAAATTTTCCAGTAAATTGTTCTCACCTCAACCCGATTTTAACCTTTTGTGCCTCTGATTCTCCTCTCCATCCTGCTGGAGTGGGAAGTAGGAGGGGAAGGGAGAAGAGGAGGAGTGAATGGCAGTGTGGTTTGGGAGAGTGTCAGTGAGGGCATTGAACTGGGGAGTACCATTCCAAAACCACAGATGTGCACCATAAGGACATTTATTTCTTTGTTAGTTGTAATACTTGGCATCAAACATGCTGTTTTAAAGTAGAGAGAAAACAGAAATTTCACAAATATACTGAGTTTAATCCAACCACATAAATTGTATATATGTTCATTCTGCTGGACTTACTGCAGTAGTAAGATGCATGTGTGAAAGAAACAGAGAGAGTAAGCACAAAATATTGTATCATTAAATGGATTTTTTGAAATAGCCATGTAAAAGTCCTTTGTACAACCTACTGCTCAAAGCAGGACTCCTTTAAAAGTTAAATTAAGTTGTTTGGCTTGGCAAACTTCGAGTTTACAACTTAGATCAGACTTTATTACTCTGTTTTGATTAACATTTTTTGATGATGCTAGTTTCTTTTAGCAGTGAGTTGACAAGACTTTCTGGTACAAGGACACAAAATAAGGCACTGTTCTTTGAAAAGAGAAATGGACTCAAATGCAGATGTCAGCCACCAGAGTGAGTAAGAATGAGTTTTTTGGCAAAACTAGCACAATGGTTTCAATGAAAATAAATATATTTCAAGACCTGACTCAATGAACTTTATATAGTGACATTCTTAAGACTGATTTTTTGTTTGTTTGTTTGTTTGTTTTTGGGGTTTTTTGTTAATTTACAGCCTCAGTCAGTAGCTTCAAGACTCATATTGTGCATATATTCAGGTTACATGGGAAGTTCAACAATAATCTGGATTTATTTTATGTTGTTTGGAAGTCTCGTACACATGCCAACTGTACTGGCCATGGATTAACAGCATAAATACATTTTCAAAAGCATCAAGTTAATAGTATGAGAAAAGGCTTTAAGGATGTAGTGTTGCCAACCTTCAAGTGTTTCTACTCAGTTTTATAGGACTATGCCACTAAAAATATTTTTAAATCAAGATTCGTCTTAAACTTAATGAAATTATAATACCTTGCTGTGATTGTGACATTTAGGTTGTGATAGTGCTAATCCATCTATGTCCCAAAGAAGTGGAGAATTTATCAAAAGTGTAAGTTAAAGGAGAGTGATTTGGGCTGATTAGTTTATTCATCCTAAAGGCAAATAGTAAAAATCAACTTAATACAGCTTGTATCACTATACCATTTTTTCTTTAAGACAGAGGACTGGCAAAGAAGCTGGATGTACTGTACCAAACTGTCCATCCTTTGCTACGTTAAAGGACATATTGACGTTGAATAAAATGTGCAATTAGAAAAATGCCTGGTGGCATTAAAAAATAAAATCAGTAATTTGTTAGCTCTTTGATACAACTGTAGTAGTGAACATGTAAATGGTTCCCTAATTTTGCCTGTTTTCATTCCAATCCTGCACTGCCTTCTCCCTAGAAACAGGCATTTTTACACCTTAATTGTTCTTTTTTGAAACAGTCACAAAGAAATGTTTCATTTCTGTGTTAATATTGCCACATGAGTCTTACATTTTCAGTTTCTACAGTGCTGATCTTCCTTTTCAACAGACTGCTGAGGTCATTAGCAAACATGAGCAGTCTGGGATAATCAGTTACATAGGAAGCAAGACATCAGAGTCAGAAGTGTAGGAAGAGACATCTTTCTGCTGGAAGCTATGTCACCCCTGTATTGTTGATGATATCAAAGCAATCAAAGGCGCTTTTTTCTTTTTTTTTTTTTTTTTTTTCTTTTTTTTTTTTTTTTTTTTTCCCTCTGCAAACAGTGCTAGGCATACAAGTTTGTGTGCTGAAGGAATAAATTTCACTGGTAAGTTGGCAGACCACTCCCCACTTGGCTTCCATCCCCTTCCCCTTCTGCAGTAACTCGAAAGGAGCAGAGACGTGCCTGCAGGAGAACACTGAACAAATTTGGGGAGTGGTGTGGCAGGAGATCACACTCAACCAGAGCACAGCTGCAGCCTGGCAGACCCTGCGGGACTGATCCTGATCGTGCTGGGGGACTGGGGCAGCCCTGAAGAAGCAGAGGAGCACAAAGGTTGTGCAGCTGCTCAGCTCCTTCCCTTGCAGCTGGGAGCTGTGCCAAGCACCGGCGAGCTCTGAGGAAGTGTGTTGTCTCTTCCCCCAGCTCCCTGCAGCAGCTGTGCACTCCAGCACCCAAATAAGTCTTTAATCACTCCATGGTGGCTCTTTTGTTCAACTGTTTTTAGACTTGGAGACCCATTTATGCAGTCAAGTTAACACAAGACGCGGGGCTTGAATCTGCATTGTTGTCTGCTTTGTGCAGTAATTTAATGGGCATGCCGAATGGTAGCTGAACAGCACTAAACCCTTGACCAGCTTTTTTTTTTTTTTTTTGTCTTTTGTGTACAGACAATCGATTATGCAAGAGGCAAAACAGAATAGCTTGTTTGATGTAAAACATGCTGCGAATTTTGTCGTATTGTCATTCGCATCCTTACTACAATTAATCAAAATTCACTTCATGCAACTAACTGAAGAAGGAGAGGCCCAAACTGAGATATGTGTGACTGTACCCAGCATAACAACTGACCTTAGGTGTAGCACTGTGCACACTTAAGACGGAACAATGGGTTTTTTCCTGAATGTTTATGAAATTTTGCCTTGTTTTCAACAAAATCCAAACAAAATTTTTAGCTTTGGATAAAGGGGGGAAAGGAACGTCACGGATTACAAAAAGAAGTACCATATATTAGGTGAGGTTTTTTATTTGTTACTGCTTCAGAGTTAGATATGATTTCCTTTTTAACAATATAAGAATATAATTTTTCTGTGTCTGAGACCCTATGTGTGAGGCATGATTGTGTGGCGTCTGGAGCAGAGTGCTTCCTCAAACATCCACAAGAAGCTGGAGCCCTGGGGTTGGAACTCGGTTTCCTCAAAGTAACAGCTTCACACCCAAAGCAATAGCCTGAAAGGAACAGTAAACTAAGTTCATCAGGACGCATTTTACAGAAGAAAATAAGTCTCCAGACTCAGAATAGCCTAAATGGTAGTGGTAATGGGGATATTAATGAGATGAGCTGGTTAAATTTAAGGCAAAACTTTTCTATCTCGGTTGTCAGGTATCTTTTTGACTGCTCTGCGCAGGAAAACAACACTCTTTGCAAAAGGGGGAAGTGTCTGTAATACTGTAAAGGTCTGTAGTGTATATTTATTGCATAACAATTTAATCTTCTTGGGTTGATAGGGTTTGCCACAATTATACCAGCTTAAGAAACCAATGAAGCTTTAAGGACACACCCTGAGTTTAGAATATCCCTTCTCATCAAGGATAATTTTGATCTGTCTTTAAGAAATGAAAGAGAGTTTTCTTTGGGTTTGGGGGTTGAGAAATCTATTTTTACCACACGGTATCAAATGCCAGAAGGAATTCTCTTACTCGAAATTATGCAAAGGAAAACATATATTACATATTTCCAAAGTGACATCCTAAATTTCAAATTGCCTTGAGTGATAAACAACATCTTCACAGGCTTAACAATTTAAATGGGTGGAATTATCTGTGTTACTTTAAAAAAAAAAAAAAAGAAAAGAAAAAAAGAAAAGAAAAGGAAAAGAAAAGAAAAGGAAGGAAAAAGAAAAGAAAAGCTAAAAAGTCATTGGAAGCAAAATTTTATCTTCTGATGTATTCAGATGCACATGTAGATCCAGCACAATTGTGAGACATGAACTCATTTGGGTGATATGTCTATTTAAAAAAAACAAAGGACCATGTTATTACAAGGCTGCCAAAAAAGACCCCTATACTTGGATATGAAGACCCATGAAACAGAGCAAATTATTGTTTTAAGAAAAGAATATTATTTAATTTTTGGTATGTAACAGTAACATGTTTTAATGGAAGAAAATTAATAAATAGTGTCAGCCACCAGCAGGAGCAAGGAAATTTGCCCGGAGAAATAGCTGTTTTACAGCTTTTATTTTTTTGTGCTGTACATCCACCAGAGGCTAAAGCTCTGACATCATGGATACTTCCCTGATGACACATTGTTGTGTCCACCATGGAGGGCAACATGATAAATTTTCATCAGGCAGTCTGTCACCCAGCTGGCAGACACTGAAACACTGTCAGAGGGCAAGCCAATAAAGAAGACAGACACACAATGTTTTTCTGCCCTATGACCACCATTTTAGTTATGCTAATCCAACAAATTGAATGCAAGAAAGTCTACTTAAAAGGCAATGTCACGCTCCAGCTGCCAAAACAACAGAGAAATTGCAGCGATGCTGCTTCCAAAATGTGCCCTCTCCACGTGCACACTCACACGTACACACACACACACACACACACGGAGTGGTTATGTCACACTCAAAAGTAACGCTGAAGGTTCCATTTAAAGGGAGCCAAGGAGACAAGGGAATAAATTAGTCGTGTTAGAACAGCTGGAAATGGATTTTTCTGTCTGGCCTTTTTCAATTTGTTCCCATATATTGCATTAAAATTCTGTTTTCCGCCATAAGAAAGAGGGGAAAGAAAAGCAGGGGATAATAAATTCCTAGTTTAGCATTTCCATTGTCTTCCGTGTTAATGGGTTTTCCCAGGCTCGGGGCTGTACCTTACGCTATGGGGCAGGCTGTAGTAATTCCTCTGAGCAACTGGCTGTTACGCTTGAGTATTAATCTGTAGGCTTAATTCTGCATCAGGGGATAGACCCTTGTTAGAACATTTTCTACTCCTTTTTCAGCACAGACCAAGTGTACAAACATAATTTCTTTCCCATGACTTAAACATTTGTTTCTATGGCATGGGATTCACCAAGAGTTACTTGTAATAAGGAGACAATTTCATTTTAGTTTCTACTATTTTAATTTTAGAATATGTTTTAAGGATAATGAGTTATTGTTTTATTGGATTAAAATAGGACCATTGATCCTATATTTGGAGATTCTTTTTCAAGAGCTTGTTCTGTACCAGCTCAAATCTCTTGTGATTATATGTCTTTCTTAGACAAGCTGAAAGGAGGTCATGTTACTTAACTGAGACTTTGCCTTTTTAAGAAAAGGGGTTTGGGTTCTGTAACTGGCAACTGAGGCCAAACACTGTACTGTGAATAAAGCTGAATAAAAATCAGGCTCTCCAGTCAATTTCTTGCTCTAGGAATTCAAAGATGGCAAAGAGGACCTTGAAGCAGAAAATCTATGGAGCTGTTTTGCTACTGCAAGTATGAATCCCTCAGGGAGGCAGTAAGAGCACTTTCCTCCTCACAGATCAGGGTGGGTATCCCCTGACAGGTGGGAAAGTGTGTGAGGGATTTCCATATATAAAACTATTTATCCACCTAATTACAGACAGAAAGAATCCAATAAACTCTCATGAGAGAAAGATTAGCGAGAACATACAGATCTTTGGCTCAGGTTATGATTGCACTCAACCAGTTTGGGGCTTCCGTGCCCCTCAGCCATTCAGCAGCAGCCTGGGAAAGGTCTGAAAAGGGATTGCAACAATTATTGACCTCATGGGCCATAAATCTTCCAGCACTGCTATTTCTTAATTACCAAGACACCTGGTGAAAATCTGCAATTCCTGAACAACCATCCAGGCATGCCCTTAAAGACACAAGCACCATGGCAGCTTTGGCTGTGTTAGCATCCCCCTCTGCAACTCGGTGCCCAAGAAGCTGTGAAGCACAGATTCCCATGGCTGGCTCCACACAGAAAGTACAATTTCAAGCGACTCTTTTAGGTTCCCCCAAACCAACCCTGGAATATCAAGTAGATGCAGTAAGGGCTTGGAGCTTAGCACAGTTCAGGGCAGAGGCAGGAGAATGTTCCACCACGGGACCTCCCTGTGGGGCTTAGGGCTCTCAATGCTGCTTCCACCTGCAGGCAGGAGGCCTGGGAATGGCACTTTGGCTTCTCTCTTCTGCTTGGGGAGAGGCAGCAGTCGCCAGAGGTTGTCACCGAGACACACAAAACGATCACGCACAGACATAAATAATTCGCAAGCAGAGAACCCTCTGATTCCAGCTCACTGCCTTGAGAAAGGAGAAAGCAGGAAAAAAGAAGGCCTCCTTGTTTATTCTTTACTTTTTTATACATTTGTAGATCTAGCAGAAGATTGGCTTTTCGGGTTTCCACCCCTCATCCTCAGTGGCCAGACCCACTGTCAGTTACAGTTGTTTTTCAGGTTAGAAATAGGCAAACAAAGGACAAAGAATGAGAAACAAAGGGTTTGTTTATGTTACATCTATGGGAAAGGTAGAAAACTGCTCCTAATATTGTACAGTGACTAAAAGATCTGACTCCATTATGAATTTCAAGAAGGCTAATAAGAAAGCTCAGAAAAACCAGGGTAACAAGAGGTTATCTGAGAGAGCACAATATAAGTGGCAAGATTTAAAACTTCTGCCGTGGCTCTCTCAGTGAGACCCAGGGAATGTTACACTTAGTGGGGGAGTGTAACACACCTGCCTTTGGTGTCTGTCTTTCCATCTGGCAGGCAGTAGGCTGAGGAAAATTACACACTTGTACACCCAGGATAGCTTTATGTAGTTTGTGACTCAATGAGTTAAACTTCCTTGGGTTACTAAGAATGAAGAACCTCTGATTTCCTTGGCCTACTGCTACACCATGGCTTGTTCAGGTAAATCCAGGCCCTTCAGAAACCTTTGCTACCATCAGTTATATCTACCATCTAGCACATCCCCCAGCCTTTCAGCCATACTTTCTGTATTCTCTCATTTCCAGTCTGACTGGCACAACAGTTGCTTTCAGGGAATGTAATCTTTAATTAATCAACTCACTAGCAGATGTTTTCTGCAGGCTATAATTTCTCATCTAAAAAGACATTTTTCTACCAAAAAAATATAAGGCTGGTAAAAAAAAAAATCCCCAAATTTTAGCTGTAAAAAGTAGTCATTTCCTCTGCTGTAAACTTCATCCCATCACTCCAAGTGATGTGATTTGGCAGCCAAATCTTCAGGGTCTCTGCTGTCAGTGCCCATTATTGCACCTTCTGGTGAATGCTGGAGTGTTGAAGCGCCATCACAAATATAAGAAATTATGCTGCTGACTTGTTTTTTCCCAGTGATGGTCGAACCACCAGAGTAGGAATAATAATGTTTTTCATTCCGCAGCTGACCATAGTGAAAAATGGAGCAGAAAACAGGAAAAGAGATTCCAAAGCTTATAAAAAATAATCAAAATTGTTCATCCTCCTCTGCAAATTGTAGTTTTAGAGCTATTTGTATATAGAACTGAAAAGTGGTGATGTATCCCTCACCAAAGTTTTATAAATGCTAGGAAAGCACAGTGAGACCCTGTCCCTTAGCAGAGTTTCGTGTAGCTGATATCCCAGTACAAAAGCTGTTCCTTAGCAATTTTGCTAGACTTGAAACTTAATTTTATGGATGCATCACATCCAAGAACATCTAGGGTCCCAGAGAATGTTAGGGTTAACTCTTAGTCTAAGGTCACAGCCTGTGGCTGTCAAAGAAAATAAAAAGACTATATGGCATTCGTACCAATCTATAATTAAAGATATTGAGCCAATTTGCCTACCACATATTCATATAGGTAAAGTCAATATCTATCTTTCTTACAAAACTCAATCAATCAAATTTATCTGTATAGCTGTCCGACTTTCTTGTGTAGCATTGTGACTTCTGCCTTTTGTTTCCTTGTAAATATAATAATAAATAATATTTGGTAGTCTGTGCCACATCTCCAGCACCTTTAGCCTCAGACAGGCAAGGCCCAGTGCCTTCAGACACTGTTGTCTGCTTGCAAAGGGCAGCAGAATTGGGCACAGGAATGAGGGTTGAACTGCAAGGTTCAAACTGTGGAAACAGCAGCAAGCATCTGAGCACCAGTGGCTGCATTAAATCTTAGGTGCTAATGTCAGAATAGATCTGCTTTAGTGATACAACCTAAAACAGAACTTGTGGTCTGTAAAATCTGTTTGGGGTACTGTCTAATCACTGTGGCAATTTGCAGCAGAGAACTAGCAGCTAGCAGAGAGCTGGAAAACACAAGATGTACATTTTCCTCTCACTCATTTCCCTGTTTTTCCAGTCCTTTCGTGCTTTAATTAGACTCAATAACATGTCCAAACAGCTCCTGAATGGGAGATCTCACTTGAGAACTTCACATTTGACAAAGTTATGCAGAGGGCAAGCCAGCAGGCAGCTCTTGTCACAATGACCAGAGTCAGAGTACAACTTCTACTCCCACAGCAAGCGTAGAAAATCTCAGTCTGAGCTGAGAAATCACACAGGAAATCCCCTTAACAAAACAAAATTCTATACCACTGATACAATTTTTGTAGCAAGGCACAGTGGCTTTTCCTACCCAATTCAGCATTAACCATTACAATCCACCTCAATAAAAATGACTGGTGTTTTGTCACATCCTGTCACTTTAGTGCTGCTGTGTGGCCACTGTACATTTTTATTTGGGGCACACCTGAAGTCTGTAGATTTGAAGAGGCTCACTCCAAGACAGAAATCAGAAATTAGGTAGTTAGGACTTGTTGAAGACTTGAGTGCACAGCTTATTGCACATTAGCAGGGAAAATGAATATAAGAATATCACCTTCATTTTAATATTATTGACATTTCAGCACAACCCAAATCCGCTATAAAAGTAGGGTCTGCATTGTACTAAATAATGAATAAAAACAGGAAAAGTGATCCTACCCTAAAAGATTTCCAGTCCATTGTGAACAGAGTGTAATATAAAAAAAAATAACATTCAAACAAAATATGCAGTTATAACATTCTTGAAAAAAATGCTTTTTTCATTACCATAATAGTCATGTTTTCCATGCTCAGGACTAGATCAATTAACTGAACCGCCTATCACAATCCTTAGAGCCATAAAGTGAAGGCTTCAGGCATCATTCCAGACACCAGAGTCCTGAGCAGTATTAAAATATTTCCTCCCAGAACAGGAAGGGAGGGAGGAGAGTTGGACATCCATGATAGGATCTCCCCAAGCTGCTTTCCCCCAGCCAAAATGCAACATGATCCTCCAAAAAAGTATGGTAACCTATGAACTCTTCAAAAATTACCCGAAGTTTTGCAGACTTCTGGTAATTTTTAAAGAGTCCATAGGTTACCATAATTTTGGTCAAAATGTAACAGGCAAAATGGGAACCGAAGCAGATGCAGCATTGAAGGAAGCATCAGAAACTAAAGTGGGAAAAGAATTTTTCAGCACCAGGCCAAAAGAGTCCATAGCACAATCAAATAATGGGTTTTCCATATTTGTATTGATGCAGCTGTATTTTAATGAGCAGAACTGGTGATGAGCTAATGACTGTGTCCTGCAATTATCAGCAGTTCAAGGAGGGAACCCACCTGCAGGTGCAGCAAGATCCTCTCTTTCCTTTTGGAATAGAGCCTCTGGAGCTTAGAATGGATTTGCCCCTTGAGGACAGTCTTCCTACAGGTGTTAGACTTAAGAACCTAAGATTTGCTGCTAAGCATCCTGGGGATACACTAAGGTCACAGATGCTGTATGCCACATAGTATTTTCTTCATGGATTCTTTTTATTGCATTATTCCTTATAAGTTTTCTGCCTTGCCTGCTACTTTCATTCTGTAAAGTTCTTTTGGACCCTTTGTCAAGAACCTTGGTTTTGTAGTTACCAACCACTTCACTTTTTTATACTTCAAACAAAGAACTGCCCAGTAGGAGCTCCATAGGTAGATATGTCTTACACCCTCCCCACCCCTTTGTCAGGATTCACCTTTTTAGCCACTCACAAATCTCAGCCTTCAAAACTCTTCAAAAACTAGACAACTTTTTCTGTTGTTGCTCCCTAAAAAAAAAAAAAAAAAAAAAAGGAAATGAGGGAAAGAAATAGTTGCCTTACTCTCCTAAATTAATTCCTGTGTAACTTTCTAATTCTGTGTAACCAATACCAAGGACATGGTGGAAGAGGCTCAGTTTGTTCATTTTTTTGCCTACTTAGATTCCCTACTATCCAGGCAGTATCTCCCTGTTTATCACAGATGAGCAAAACAGCAGGGATGGAAAGCTGAGGTTGGGTACAGAATTGTCAACAGCTCTGTAAGGAGCTGGCTTCTGAAACTTGGACAGAGTGGAAGAAAAAGTCAAAATTTTGGTAGGCCAGTATGTGTATCTGTATTCTTTCACAGATGTATAAATGGTCTTTACAAGTCTTCTAAGTTCCATTAAGGCTTTCTCCTTCAGGGTAGTGCTACTGATCTACAAAAGCAGGAGCCCCACTAAAGTAGAAAAAGTTACTCTCTAACTACAGTAAATAGATAGAAATGCCCTAATTCAGTAGAAATAATTGTTATTTTTATAAAATTTGAATTTTTGCTTGTTTCTCTTCTGTGCACAGCTAAATAACTCTGAAAAAGCTACAGGAGACCAAAAAGCCCAATGAGAAATTATTTCTCATTCAGCTTCAGTTTTATTATGATCCTTTGTTTCAGATTCACAGCAGCCAAAGTTATCACAATATTGCATTTTAAAATCTTTTATACTCCATACTAAACTTCTGACACATTTCAAAGACTGCACAAACGGACTAACATAGGATCTACACTGTCCTATGTTAGAAATAGCATTGCATTATATATAACTTAAGGTCCTACAGAGATTTTTAACCCCTTTAACCCCATGCCCAAGCACAGTGGTTGAATTGTGAGCACCCTGACTGAAGATATGATGTTCAGAAAACGTGCATACACCATACAGGCTCACAAGGGCCTCATGTTCTTATTCCTTTCCTGCTTTACTGTGCTTTGTTGTGCAGTGTTAAGGATCTGAATAGGTGCTCTCTGCCAGCTGGAGGTAGCTGTGACTCTGTGATGAATGAAGCAACCCCGTATTCTTGTGCGAGCCTAAGTTTACAGCATGATATCCTCAGTTAGTGTAAATTAGCTGGAGCCCTTTAAACTTAGTGGAGTAGTGCTGATTTACTGCCTGGGAAAACGGAGATGTTGGTTACTGCAGAGCGTGGCTCTCAGCAGCTCATTAATGAGATCTAATGGCATCATATTTTTATACCTCACAGAAACCAGATTGAACGCCTCTCAGCCATTTATCTGCCCTGAGAGAAAAAGGCTGAAAAGTGTGTTGTAATTCCTGTACTAATCTCTTGTCTATGGAACTGGTGATTCACACTTGGATTCTGCAGATAAAGAAAGCCTAGTTATGTTGAATTCTACATATCCATCCAGTTCTCAAGTGAGTTTAAAAAATGTACACAATTTCGAGGACCTCTGACCCGCTTTTCCAATTGACAAGGTGATGATCAGTCAAAGGCTAGACGTGACCTAAGAGGTCTTTTCCAACCTAAATGGTTCTGTGACTCACAGCCAAAAAAATCCTTTCTCAAATGACAGGATAGTTGAGGCATCAGCTAAACTCCCCTGGCTGATACATCAACATTTACTGTAATCCTTTTTATCTTCAACCAGTTTATCATTCATCTTTAATGATTTGTCTGAAGATTGCTCAGCACTATACCAGCCACAAAGATCCTTCAGGTTATGTTATGCCCTGCAGGCCCCTCATTATCCACTCTCCTGATTCCAAATTACATTGGGAACGTCACATTTTGGCCAAAGCAGATGAATTGTTCATGACAAAATTTACCTCAAGAATTAGTGCATTTGAAATCCTGCGCCAAGCAGGTAACAGCAGCAGGCTGTTCTCAGTACAGTGCTAGGATGAGCATTTTATTGTTCTCTTCTCCAAACCACCCTTCATGAACGCAATCCCAAAATCTGACATACTTCCAGTGTCACAGTTAGAGTCCCTGAACAGATTGTTACTCTCAGAAGTGAAATCAAATACAGTAAATTGAAAGCACTTCTGACTCCCTCCTACCCTGGGGCGCATGAATGACAAGTGTGCACCTGCGGAGGGAGGCACTGATCACTCTACTTTGTTCAGTTCTGCTTTTTGAAATGCCTTCTGCCTTTTCTCCCATGTCTCACCAGCCAAAAAAAATCTGAACCTTGTTTTGCTCTTTAATAGCATTCAGTGGATAAAGATGACCTTACGGCAGGAGGAGGGAAGGCTGATAAACTGTCGCTTTCCAAAAGCGTGGATTTCTTTCCTGAAGACTGGCCTCTCTTGTTTTCAAGGTGTAGAGTGACGAAGGCACTCCTATGAATTATTTATTTCATACCATGAGGCGTGCTGAAATAAAACATTTTTTGGGGGGGGTCTTTTGAGAGGCTGGAATTCAGAGGGGAACATTATGCAGAAGTCCCCAAACCACCTTTTGTTTCGGCAGCAACTGTGTCACTCCGGTAACAGATTCTCAGTGTGATGGTGAATGAGTTGTTACGTATTTAGGTTATGTGCTGCAAGAAGGAGGAAGGGCCATATGGAGTCTCACAACAGCCAGCTCCTACGAGGGTACTTCAGCTTAGCTGTTGAATTGGTGGAACACATAGCAACTGACAGGATGGCACAGTAGGACAATGCAAGACGTTATGCTTCGTTTTTCTGGACTGCTGCATGGTGTAGATTTTACACACCTGGAGATGTTCCACCTAATCACTTAAGTGTTTAAGAGCCGTTTGGGAGAACTGTGTTCTAAATGCAACGAGTGAAAAATGCCACAAGAAGGACAAGTTGCATTATCACAATCACGTTCTGTAGCTCTGATTCCAGGTGTGCCTGCAGAACATCCCCTCTGAGCCAGGGAGCAACACTAGGGTATAAATCAGCTTTATCAGGCAAAAGGTTTCCCTCACCATTTCTCAACCAGTAGCAGCAGCAGATTACCAGCCCTAGGAAAAAAATTATATTGCGCGGGCTTAGAAGAGGAATATGCTCTGCTTTCTGTTTAAACTAATCCTTTAGAATACTTCCTGCAAGTCCATTGCTGAGTATGGCACCACAGTGGCCTACTGTACATCTGAAAGTTATTTAGGCAGAAATGGAACTGGCACCGCCGCGTGAGCACCAGCTACAGGTCTGTGCTGCAACACTGACCCACTTATCATTTCCCTCAGCATTCTTATTTGAATTGTCTCATGGCTAGGAATACCAAACGCTTAATCAAATCCCCTTGGTTTTACGAACGCGGAATAGCAAGGCTGTGCTGCCCTCACAGCTTCCTGTCAGTGGGCATATTACAGACAACAGCTAGAGCAGATGGACAAGGTCATCACATGAGGAGAGAACACCAGTTGTGTCAGAGCATATCAGAGATCCATCTCACCCACTGTCTGCTCCCTGGCAGTAGCCATCTGCGGGTGCCCAGGGAGGATTTAAGGACATCATGTAGTGATACTTTGACAGAACACTTCGACAGAACACTTTGTCGCTTAAATGCAGCTGTCTTCCTTCACAACTGCCCTTCATGTTTTATTCTAAGAATTCATCTAGTCTCATTTGTGAGTCATGAAAACTAGCACAGACAGTGTCTTTGGGTGAGGGGCTTCACAGATGACCTGGTTTTGGCTGGAGTGGAGTTGCTTTTCTTCACAGTAGCTAGCATGGGCCTGTGGTTCACAGTTTTGCTGAAAACAGTGTTGATAAACACGGAGATGTTTTCATTATTGCTGAGCAGCACTCACACAGCATCCAGGCCTTTTCTGCTCCTCAGCCCATGCCATCAGAGAGCAGGCTGGGTGTGCAGGAGGACAGCTGACCCCAAATGACCACAGGGACAGGCCATACCATATGGTGCCACGCTCAGCGTGCAAAGCCGTGGGAAGGTTAGCCAGGGAGGGCCACAGCTTCGGGCCCTGCATTTCTCCACAGAAGCTGACAGGAGGGGATTAGCAGCAGAGCAGTTTGGATTTCTGAGCTCAGTGTGCTAGGACACCTTCAGCCTTGCACATGGTGACCTGGCTCAGCCTTTGCTCAGCTGCATCACCATCACACAGACCTGTCCACAGCCAAACCCTGCCAAGTCATGTCCAAAGCTGTCAGTTTCCTACCTATCCACACCTACAGCTGTGCTTTCACCTACTGCTCACAGCTGGGGAGATAGAAATGGCCTGGCTGAATTCACTAAGGCAGGGAGGAAGGCTGTGTCTGCTCTCATCAGCATACTGAATATTGCACTTTTCACACAGAGAACAGCAATAACTCTAGGGTAATTAATTACTTAAAGTACTCCAGCTCTCAGAAACACAATAAACAATTAATATAATTTAACTTTACAGCTAACACAACAAAGTAAAATAGGGTAACAAATCCCTTTTTTTTTTTTTTTTTTTTTTTTTGGTTCATTAGGACATAAACTCTCCTGTGAACAGGCCTGATAAATGGAATTTCCCTTTAGGGCATTACTGATGAAAAATGACAAGTGTAATATTTCTATCTAGCACTTTGCTGAGATTCTGTCAGCAAATTCCCCAAACCTTGTAGTTCCAAACTACTCTAAGGAAGATTTTATCCCTTAGGAGATCCTCCCTTCCCAAAATATGTTGGTGTTCTGACATTATGGTGTTGTCCCTGAAAATGCTTTGAAACCCAAAAATATTGCTCCTCCCCAGGAGACCAGGTCTGGTTCATAAAAAATAAAATTTTGATCTCATAGGTAGATAAATGTGCTGTGCAAGCATTATGCTGAAGTGCAGAGAATTTTTCAGCTAAACTAGTACTTTAAGCCATAAAGAGATGATGTTTCTATCCATCTAAACTATCTGCCTATTTATACTTCCAATCACCATGGCATCCAATCACAATAAATGGAGAAAAAGGAAAAAAAAAAACCAAACACAAAACCCCCTCTTCATTTGTTAGTCATCATTGTCAGCATGTAAGAGACATCAGATCCTGTTTTGATTGCTCATGCAAGTGCTCTCTACAGCTCCCAGGGTGCTGCATCTGCAGTCTGAGCGTGTGGTACTCACTTCAAACTAGAGACAACCTGCAATGATGAATGCCTAAATGCTCTCTCCACTGGATTTTTTTTTTTTTTTCTTTTTTTTGGGGGGGGATCATTAGCTTTTGAGGTGGAATGCCACTGGAAGCTTGCTTAAACAAAAGGCTAAAAAGGGATTTCTCTGCCAGTTACCCATTAACGTCTGTTAGTACATGTCTTAGTATGCATGTCTTAAGTCTTACACTTAAGTCTTGAAGGCATCAGTTCATCTCAAATGGACTGAAAATCCATCATCCTGGATTCTTCATCACTTTAACTTGTAAGAACTGCAGCATTCCCTTCTGGTATGCAAAATATCATGATGATTTACATTGATTTCTTCAGACAGAGGATCAAGCTTGCACAAGACTTGCTTCTTCTGCCACAGCTGAGATGTGTGGGTGCAGATTTATCTTGCCTAAATTGAACCAAGGATGGAGTCTATGTTCTCGAAATTCAGCTTGGGCTCAATGACCTGTTAAACCTGCCCACTTTCCATTACAACCTAACAGAGCACCTGAATTATTTAGATCATTCCACCATTCTAACTGGGCTCATGCTTCTACGGTCCTCCCCTGGCACCAAGCTAGGGGTCAAGCTATCCCTGCCCACCCCAAGTGATGCCTTGGGAAGGCTGACCTGAAATAGGCTGGACAGAGCTAGAGAATAAAGTAGGTATTTATTGAAAGGCCTCCAGGATCCACCTTGGGCAGAACAGGGCCTGACCAGGGCTGCACCCAAGGTGGACTAAGAATGGTCACAAAATGTCTGAGTGGTCACGAGGTCTTCTATTTTTGTAAGTTTTGGTCCATTTGTATTTTGGGGTTTAATTGTCCAGTTACATTTTCAGGTTGTGAGGTCTCATCCTTGTTCCTCCCTTCAGCCACCGTTGTTTGTGCTTTTGGGCCTGAAATCTGTCCTTGGTCCTCAGCTGGAAAAGGATTTGTTTTGTCTCCCTGCTGTGTGCAGAGAGCTGAGTGACACTGAATGTGAGCTCAGAACTGCACCCCTGGGCAGCACAGAATCTGAAACACATGAAAGCTAAAACTCAAGGCATCACAAGGGATACCTGGGGATACACCCAGTCTCGGCACCCAGGCTAGGCCATGGCCTCCCAGAGAAACCTGAGAGCAACATTCCAGGCAGGATGTGGGTTGGTCCTCATGGTGCTGGGAAGCAGAAGGTTTCAGTCCCACGTTGGTGCTGCTGGAAGGAAAGAGTGGTGGCAGTGTGAGGCAGGTTCCCCTCTGTCCATGTCACAGTGCTCCACACTCCCCCCGCTTTGTGCCTTGTAACTTGGACATTTAAATTCAATGGACTGATTTATGCCATCTGTAGTTAAATGTATTGTATGTGTATGCTTCTTCAATTTATAAGACTGCAGTAAAGTAAATTATATTCCTTGCGTGTTTCTTCACTTACCCAATTGGCTATAACTTCTTTCCTGTGCTCATTTACAGTTTAGTCCCACCAGCCTAGGATGGGTATGCAACTCATGACATTTGAGAAGAAAAAGAAAAATCAGAAAAAAAAAATGATAAAAAGAGAAAGTGCAAGGAATCCATGAGCCAGAGATATATTGCTGGGTTAATTTAAGATCAAGATTTTGCTTAAAGCACAGTTTGTGGCAAAACATAACTAACTGCAGTTCATAATTCTGGGCACCAGGAAAACAGCAACCTGGGACATTGTAATGTATTCCAGGACCCCTCCTATTTTCAGGGTAGCCAAGGGGTAACAAATATTCCACCAAAATGTATGCAAATCACTGTTTGCAATGCAGCACCACAGGCTCCAGGACAGGCAGTGGCCACCAGCAGCAGAAAGGAGCAAGAAGGCTGAAGTGAGGCAAACTAGTGGTAACACCTGAACTGCCAGCACGTCAATCTACAGCTCTAAATGGTGATCTAATTCCAAGAAAAATACTTTACGTGAAGTCCCATGCATAAGTGGCAGGTTCAGAGCTGCCTGTGATGCTCCATGACTTCCCTGCACTGTCTTGCCTCCAGCAGACTCTGTGTGAACATGTTGGTTCATCTCAATGGGGAGACATGGAGGAAGAGGCAGGAGCAATAAAAACAGCTCTGGCAGCCACCTCTGCGAAGGTTCAGGAAAACAAAAGCTAGGAAAATGGTTCAGAGAGTAACTTTATCTTTAAATATCTCTCCTCTTTTAAAAATTAGGCTTTCTCCTCAAGGTCTACAAAACCCACCGCAGATCCAGGAAAGGTGAGGTAACTGATGAGCTGTGACTACTGGTTCTCACAGGCTCACAGCCATTTCATTCCCACTGTAAGCCTTCTCCTACATGCACATTGCTTACTTCACCTCTTGCTGTAAACTCCAGTCTTAATTCATTTTGGATGAACCATGTTGCTTTTTGTATTTCCTGGGCTCCTTCAATGAGTATGGGTTCTGGTGCTTCTTCATCATCTTCCTAATTCCCCAAAGTTCAGTACCTTTTTATCCCTTGGCCATAAACTATCATTCCTGTGCCCTTGGTGCACAGAGCAGAGCAGCTCCTTGTCACCAGGTGTAGGCTTCCTCATTGTTTCCAATCAGGAAAGACAGCAATCCAAGGTTTCTTCACAGTCTTGCTCTCCACTTCAAAGATACTGAAGATGCCACAGGTGGTGATGTGCTTGTGCTGGTGGTGGTAGGCTTGCTTACACTGTCCCCAGCAGTAGCTAAAATCCTGAGTGCAATTTGCTGCCTTTACACCTTGGAGTAGTAAACTGTCACAAAATGGATAATTCCTTTTTTCACTGCAAAAGGGAAAGTGTAAGGAAAAGAATGCCCTCTCTAAACACCCTCTTTATCACTCTCTGGAATCTTAGACCAACTTGGTATGATGTCTCTCTGTCTACCTGCCTGCCTGACTTCCTATTAATTCTTTCAATATGAATACCCCTGCATGTGTTGTTTTATATCGAGTCTCCTTTCCTTGCTTCCTCTGGTCCTTCTGATCTGCAACCGCTGCTCCCTACCATTTCACCCTCACACTTATCTCCCTCTTCAAAGGCATCCCACAATTTCATTAGCTAAATTATGTCTGGCAGATTATTGAACCCCTTGACCCCATATAGGCAAGTTTTGCTGTGAAGATACATGTGAAAACCGCAGCGATGACTCAGTGGAGAATTAAACTAGTAACAAAGTAAAACATTGGATGAATGACAGTTAATGAAGCAAGACATAAACTAATGCAGTTAGTGAAGCAGAATGGTGACAGAGAATTGTTCTTCAGGACCCACTTGCCCTTGTGGGGGATTTTAGGAAGTTACTGAGAAAGAAATTTGTTTTAAGCATATTAAGGAGATCACTGAGTGATGGGGTATGAAAATGACTATTGGACCATATGGTCTCTGAGGCAGGAAACATCACACAATCATGTGTGTCTGACCCATCACAAATGACTGACTAATCATAAGCCAAGGATCATGCTGGAAGGAACCTCCTGGCCATTAACTCCATACCCTTGGTCCTATAAGTGGTATACCAAAACCTGTACAAAAATATTTAACATGCAGTGTACACTTGTAGTGTGCTTCCCAGATCCTCAAATGAGTTTCAAAGAGGGGTGCTGAAAATTTAGGCAAATGTCTGTTTGCTACACTGCCGAGAACCTACATTAGATATTATCAGTTAGTCATGTATGGATTGTTTCTCCCAAATCTCCTTCATTGGTGGATGAACTGTATTACATCCCTGACTGCATTTCTTATTCCTCTTATTGCTGCCCCAGATCACCCAGTGCCAGATGATTCTAGAAAATGTTTTCCTTCCTTCCTTCCTTCCTTCCTTCCTTCCTTCCTTCCTTCCTTCCTTCCTTCCTTCCTTCCTTCCTTCCTTCCTTCCTTCCTTCCTTCCGACAATTTAGTGCTAAGCCATCCTCAAACTGGAAGAATAAGTGTGCTCTTACACTTTGAACATTAGCTTCAGCATGCCCAGTCTGAGCTGAAATGAAGCCCATATAACTCCAGCAACACTGTCTCACCACTTGTGCCCCTCACTTGCATCAGGGAAAAGCTCACCTATGAACTGACCTTTTCTTCTGATTTCCTGAAGTTGCTCATGATCAAATTAAATGTTACTTTTCATTCATACCTTTTACTTTTCTAAGGCTACTGAGATAAACTGCAAGTCTGCTGATACTGTTTCTAAAGATATCTCGATCCTTTGTGCAATGGTTTTTCACAATAGCAATGGCATCATGTTTCTGCAGAATATTTTCTAAATACTGTCTTCTAAGCAAATCTCAAGAGACCATCTTGTGTACAGAGGTCTGCAACTCCAGTTTGACAGAAAGCAACTTGCAATTAACTTGTCATTAGAGCAAAACTAACATTCATATTTACAAAATAGTGATTTGTGACCTCTTTTTAAAACAGCAGAGCACAGTGTGTTTTCTAAAAGAACCAACTTTCAGGACAATTTTAAAAGCAGTATTTGACAAAGGTAGTGATTAGCTTAAACAGGCCCTTGTTACTCTGTCACATTTGAAAACCTTCTGCAGTTTTCAGCTCTACCTATTTCTTTCTCTTGCCAGCCTTTGAGGGCAGGGTAAGGAATTATGGTTTTTTTACCAGAAGTCCAAATCCAAGGAATATTTTCAAAGGTATGTTCATTATTTCTTCAGAGACAATATCAGCAAAGATCTTTTCCCAATCCTGTTCACTCTCCAAACAATGACAGTTTCTGAGAACTGCAAAGAAAAAAAAGTTTGGGGTATTGCATTGCAATGAGCAAGAAAAGTACAGTTGAGAACTGAATTCTTCTCTAGAGAAGTTTAGCCTGTAAATCAAACCAGTGTAGTACATTGTATGGCCACAGCAGGAAAATAAAAGATAACATGTTCAAATCACTAAACTACACTTTCATTATGTGCTCAAAATGCTCACTGCATCAAAGTGGGTTGCAAATGGCACATGGTTAGGGTAAGGATAGCAATCTTGCTGACAGATTTGCACACATATGTGTGAAATATGTATGTATGCAAACATCCACACACAAAACCTGGCTAAAATCCAGGCTTGCAAAAGCTATTTTTGCCCCCGAACTTATCTGTTCTTTGGTATGCTGCTTTATAGATAGAGAGATTTATTATAAATCTGTTAGTGTTTGGAAAATATCCCCCAGAATTTAAAATCAAAATTAGCTCTGAATTAAGCGTCTTAGTAATGACTGATTTTTTTTTTTTCCATTGCACAAATTTATCTAATTTCCCCTGAAAGGTTCAGGGAGCAGCTAGTTTATTTTTAGCCAATCTTTCTTGTGTTTAAGGGAACTCAAAAAATTTTGCGTCATTTCAATTGGTATGCTAACAGCATACACATTTTGATCTTTGAACTTCATAATGACAGAGCATATTAAACTCTCATAACAAAGCTGAGAGATGAGCCCTGGAGCATGCTGTGGATCGAGAAGTCTTCATGAGGAACATAAACACCTAACTCAGAGGAATGGTAGTGCCACTAATTTTGTAGGGAGAGTTGCTGCTGTAGAACAGGCAGGTAGCTGGGACTGGGGCAGTACAGAGCAGATACAACAGGGGCAGAGAAGGAAGCAAATGCCAGAAAAGCAGAGGAGAGGCAGCTGCAGTCCCAAACTCACAGGGAAAGGAGTGACATGAACATGCATGAGGCAAACAATATTTCACAACAGTACAGCCCTAAAAAAACCCTCCATGGATTATGGACTTAAAAATCTGGGGTCATGAAATTCACTTCAGGGAGCGTGGCACCCCTTTTCCCCTCCTTAAAAGTAGTGCTGGTGTGAAGCTGGATACGCCTGGGTGGAGGATCTGACAGGTACCAAGCTGTTCTTTCAGATTTGGGATGTGGCATAGCATTAGACCTGCACATGAGGGTAATTCAGCAGCAAAGCAGTAAGTAAATGTTCAGGAGACAGGCTGATGCCTTAAAGTTTTATCTTTCATGTTTTTCAGACTCTGTACTGCCCAGGGGTACAGTTCTGAGCTTTATATTAAGTGCTGGTGAGCTCCCTTCACAGCGTAGGGAGACAAAACAAATCCTTTTCCAGCTGAGGACCAAGGACAACTTTCAGGCCCAAAAGCACAAACAACGGTGGGATGAAGGGAGGAACAAGAAGGATGAGACCTCACAACCTGAAGCTGTAATTGGAAAATTAAACCCCAATATGCAAATGGACTAAAACTTATAAAAATATAAGACCTCATGACCGGTCACCCATTTTGTGGCCATTCTAAATCTACCTTGGGTGTAGCCCTGGTCAGACTCTTGTCCTGCCCAAGGTGGATCCTAAAGGCCTTTCAAGAGATACCTCCTTTATTCTCTAGCTTTGGCCAGTCTGTTTCAGGTCAGCCTTCCTGAGGCATCAAGGTAAGCTGTGCTAATTTACAGTCACTGGTAGCGCTGGTATAAGAAAGGCTCAGGAGGGGCAGTTACACCCAAGGAAGCAAGAAGGAATGATGGAAAAATTATTACAATGAATATGTTTGTTAAGGGACAGAACTTGCAAATTACTGTTCCTGGGCATATGCCTTGTTAAGTCCTTTCTAAGTCCTTTTTAAGTCTGTGTGATCCTGTTACAAGGAAAGTGCATTAATGAGTTGGGTTTTTTCCCCGTTGTTAGATGGTTTCAGTGACGTTTAAGTAAAGAATCAGCAGTTCTCAGTACAGTGTGTGACAGAATGCACAAATCAAAACAAAATTCCATCCAGAGGCCATTACACATTTATCTATCATATTATTCTGTAACTGAGTCCAACACAACTCACTGTTATGCCACCAAAAGGAATCCAAGGTTAAATATACCTCTTTATTTTGCACCTCTTTTTCTTTTTTTTCTTCTTTTTCTTTTTTTTTCTTCTTTTTTTTCTTTTTCTAGGCAGGGTGGGGTGGGACAGAGGGTAGCTGGTTGGTGGGTTGGTTGGTTGGTTGGTTGGAGTATTTTGTTTGTTGTTTTTCAAGATCATGATTTTTGAATCACCATAAACTATGTCACACTGAGATTTGTGTCCCTGGTGGCTATGGGGTGGGGGGTGGGGGGGTGTCTTCCTTGCAAGGGGTGGGACGTGAACAGGGTAAAAAAGAGGAAGTGGTGACTGGAAAAGTACCAGAATGGTAAAGTTTACAATTTCAGTAGTTTACAAACTTCAAGTCCAGCCCACCAGTGATCCTGAAATCTGAAAAGGGAATGCATTACCTGCTGTGTAGTGTGCCAGGAAGAGCTATTTGGTGCCATTCCATACCTACATCTGTGGCTTCTGTTTTATGAGTTATTGCTGTTGATTTTTCAATTTTATTTTTCTCTGTATAGCAGCATTATTATTTTGCAGGGTCCTCTCACTTAAAAAAAAAAAGAAAAGAAAAAAGCACTGCATTACTACATCCTGCTAGTCAAAAGTGCCTCTATCATACATAAGGAAACAGCAAAACAAATAAAAAAGCCCACAAGTGCAAATTCCTGGGAGAGAGAGGAAGTGGAAGAGTGGAAACACTGCATAAATACTTCCTCCCTTTCTGCGAGGCAAAAAAAGATTCTCAAAGCAAAACTGGCAACTCTGTCAGC
Source organism: Progne subis subis (assembly GCA_022316685.1). Lineage (NCBI taxonomy): Eukaryota > Metazoa > Chordata > Aves > Passeriformes > Hirundinidae > Progne > Progne subis. The sequence continues at coordinate 10,943 of JAKJHU010001595.1, read as the reverse complement.
AAAAAAAGTGTTTATTCCCATAAAACTGTAATACTCAGAAAACATAAAGCCTGTTGATTGCACAAGTCACTCCTCCCATACATTTAGCAATGTGTTACTGCCATGACTTGGTCTCTGCTTACAGAATATTTCCTGTTTCTTTGCATATAGTTCATAGCCATTCCCACTCATTTAGTATTTTTTTTTCCTTGCTGCTCTTGTTGTGTGCTTTTTCTCGTTGTTCATTGCAGGGCTGGCACCTGTTGCCTGCCTCTGAAGGGCTGCTAACATTTCAGAATGAGCCACCACATACAGTAAGCAAGGCCCAGTGGAAAGCCCAGCAATATGAAATACAGAAAAATACTGTTTTATTCTTCTCCTGCTTGTTTCCAGGTTAAATAACTTCATTCTTCAGCATCCCATCTGTAAAAAAGGCTTATGAACTCACTAAGGCAGGGAATATGGTACTGTTGCTTTTGCCTGTGTCACATTTTCATGTGTGTTTGCTGCTGTAATGCACTGACTTTCTGAAGCACCTAAACTCTGTGGGTTTAAAAAAATTGTAATTTACAACAACAAGTAGAAGTTCACTGTGAGAGGAAAGTGATAGCACAGAGTGGCCGAGGTGGAAATAAATACCGACAAGGACACATTGGTGCACAACAGCAGTGGGAGCCCATGTCATCTGCCCTGGGTCTCTGGACTCAGGTATCCTGCTGCAGTCGGCTGGCAAACCCCCTGGACATACAGCACTGCTGCTGCCCTTCATGACACAGCCTAAATGCTCAGGTGACAAGAAAACAACCCCTGTCTGCCCCTCTGATTCTTGTGCTCTTTTCCCTTCCAGGTGAAGGCAGCACTGATGAGTGAAGGAAAGGACATGAGCTCTTCCCTGGAAGCAAGAAGAGGCTGATTGGATCATCCCCTCAATTATCCTTCCTTCCCATTTATCATCTTTTCTAAGTATTGTCTGGCTGGCTGCTGCAGCAGGGTTGGTAAGTGGGGGAAAAAGAAAACCAAACAAGCAGAAATTGAGAATGCAATGAGCAGGCAAGCAACAGCATGGCATTCTGATGGCTGAGAAAGTCTGCCAGGGTTGGTAGGGTGCAAAGACACCTGAAATTGCAGAGCAGAACTGATCCTCTTGCTTACCTGCTTGCATTTAAATCTAAATAATTGAACTGAGTGGAGACAAAACTAGAGTGAACGTTGCATCAGCTCTGTCCAGATCTGGTATTTTGAAAAAGCTGTAGCTCAGGATTTAATTTTTGCAATCCCTCTTCAAAAAGTACTGGTATGTGGAGGGGCAGATAGAATTAAGAGAATCTTAATCAGAGATTTAATTATTTGGAGAATCTTAATTATCTTACTTGCTGAGTCACCCCTTACAGTTTTAGCAGACACTGCAGTCAGTCAGTCTGCCCTCAACTCTGTTACACGTATTCTTGAGTGCCCTAAAATGATAAACAGGACATTATTAATTATTACATTGTTAATAATCACCATTAGCAGTATTTTCCACACGGTCATCTTAGCTTCAGAAGTCACTGAATGTCAAGGAAAGACCCTGATTGAACCCTTTGAAACATGCAAAATGGCAAAATTACTGAGCTAAGTTGTGGGGTCATTGTTCAAGCAGGTCAGACCAAATTATCTTATAGGCCTGTCCCAACCTTAAAAAACTACTAATCGATGAAAAGTTCCTCATGAGATAGAAACTACTTGACTGAGACCTTTTCGGATCATGTAAGTTCTTTAAGGCAATTTTAATTTAAAAATCCTCTTTTTTTAAATTAAGAAAAAGTGCATATACTCAATTCTGAAGCTGATTTGCTCAGTGAAAGAACATTACAATTACAATTACAGGTGTACTAAATAGTACCCTATCCTGGAAAAGTCATCACTCCTAAAAATGAAGGCGTGCAAAGACTCATCTGCTTATAACTGTCTTCCATTTTAATTATAGTTTTCTGTTGTTAAAATCTTGTTCTCAGGAAGCTTGTACCCAGAGCACTGTCAAGGTGATTGGACAGCATTCTCCCATGTTACTGACTGCTAAGTTTTCACATTTCTTTTTCTATCCATGGAAAGTCATACCATATTTCAAGCTGGAAGGGATTCATAAGAATCACTGAATCCAAATCCCCACTCCTTGCAGGACTATCTGAAATTGAACTATTTGACTAAGAGTGTTGTCCAGATAGTCCTTGAATTCTGACAGTCTTGGTTCTGTGACCTCTTCCCTGAGGAGCATGATTCAATCACTGACCACCATCTCCATGAAGAACCTTTTCCTAATGCCCAGTCTGAACGTCTTCTGATGCAGCTTCATTCCATTTCCCCATATCCTATCACTGGCCACCAGAGTGAGGAGATTAGCACCTCTCACTCCACTGCCCACCTTGAGGAAGTTGTAGGTTGCCCCAAGGCCACCTCAGCCTCTTCTCCAAGCTGAGGAAACCAAGTGGCCCCAGTCTTGCCATTGAGAACTTTACCCATCTTGGTCACACTCCTCTGGACCCTCTAATAGCTCAATGCTCTTACACTGTGGCACTCAGAAGTGCCCTCAGCACTTGAGCTGAGGCTGCCCCAGTGCAGAGCAGAGCAGGACAATCCCCTCCCTCACCCAGCTGAGGCTGACCCTGATTTCCCTCAGGACACGAGTGTCTGCCAGGGCAGTGCTGACCTGTCTTAGGTTGCAATGCAAGATGAAACTGAAAGTGTGTATTGTATTGCCATCTGTTAAAACAAATTAGGGAAGTTTTACTTTATCTCTTCTATGACCCATCCCTCACAACTCCGGGGGGATCTTCTGTTAATGGGCCAACTGTAAAACCAGGTGGGGCAGTGTTCTTTATCTCTTCCACCACCCGTCCTCCCTCCAGGGGATATCTGCTGTTAATGGGCCATCAAGGCTCACTGCATGACTGATACAATTACATCATCCCATTGGGACATGCTCCACCCAGTGGGAGGAGCCAAGCATTCCTGCCTGGATAAAATCTGAGATTCAGAACACCAGGACAGCCTGTTTGCACTGGATTGCCAGAGGAAGCCCAGACCCATCTCACCAGCACTGGACATTCAGAGGAAAACTATACCCTTCTACAGGATCACTGCTGCAACAGAACCACATCTGTCAGTCTAGGAGGACTTGATTGGACTGCTCCCAACACCTAGGTTGTATTCTGACTCCGTCAGTGTTTTCTTTTAGTTTGGTTGTTTTTTTGTAGTGCTACATTTTTATTTTAATTTTTCTAATAAAGAACTGTTATTCCTATTCCCATATCTTCACCTGAGAGCACCTTGATTTCAAAATTAAAATAATTCAGAGGGAGGGGGTTTACGTTCTCCATTTCGACGGAGGCTCCTGCCTTCCTTAGCAGACACCTGTCTTTCCAAACCATGACATGATCCATGTTCAACTTGCCATTGACCAAACCCCCAGATTGCTTTCCCCAAGCCTGTCATCCTTGAATCTGCATGCACAATACAGCATTACTCTGTCCCAGGTGGAGAATCCTGCAACCCATCTTGTTTAATTTCTAATGGTTGGTAGTTGCCTAAATCTCTAAACTACCCACATCTCTCTGCAGAGCCTCTCTACCCTCAAGGGAATCCACAACTTTTCCTAGTGTAGTATCATCACCACACCTACTAATGTGCATTTGATCCCTTCACCCAGATCTTTTATAAAACATTATAGAGCACTGGTACTAAAATGGAGCCCTGAAGAACCACTGGTCCCTGGCTGCCAGCCTGTTTTAACAACATTTGTCAGGACACTTCAAGCCCAACCCACAGCCAGTTGCTCACACAACGTATTATGGATTTAACTAGCTGTGTGCCACGCAGTTTATCCAGCAGGGTACTGTGGCAGACAGTATCAAAAGCTCTGCTAAAATGAAAAACAGTCCACATCTACTGGCTTGCCTTGGTCACCTAGATGGGTTACTCCGACATAAAAGAAAATTAAATTGGTCAAACAGGACCTGTCCCATGTGAATGCATGCTGGCTGTGAGCCATGACTGCATTGCCTCTCAAATGTTTTTCAGTAACTCCCAGAAAAACTTTCTCTATAATTTTACCATGTGCTGCAGTGAAAATGATAGGCCTATTTTTTTTTTTTTTTCCTCCTCCCCAGAGTTTTCTTTTTATCCTTCTTGCATACTGGGACAAATTTCCAGGTTCCAGCTGACTGGGTCCAGTCTCACAAGACAAATGAAATATAATGGAGAGAGGTCCTGCCAAGAGCATCAGTCAGTTCTACCATGGAAAGAATCCTATCCAGCCTCATACACCTGTGTGCATCCAATTGAAGCAGCAAGTTTCAAACAATTTCAGGATTGCCTGGGAATCTATCATTCCCCAAGTGACAGTCTTCCAACAATGGCCTTCAAGGATCCTAGCCCATGATTGGTCTTGAAGACAGATGGCAAAGGTGGCATCATTCTCTGCTGTGCCTACCATTTTCTTCGGACCTCATCAAACAAAGGACCAATGTTATCTCTGTTTGGGTTTTTTGTTGTTTTGGTTTGGTTTTTTTTGTTTGGTTTGGTTTGGTTTGGTCTTTTTTTTTTTTTTTTCTGTTAACATATAAAAACCAAAAAAGCCCTTTTTGCTTTCCTTCACAGCTTGTCCTGGACAGCTTGAATACTATCTGAGTTTTGGTCACACAAATTTTCTTTCCACAGAGATGATCGTCATCCTCCCATGTCACCTGGTTTCCAGTATTCATATGCTTTCCTTCTCCATCTAAGTTCACTGCTCAGCCAATCCAAGTTTCTGTCCCGTTGACTTGGCATTCAACACGCTTTGTTTGGCTGCTGTTGTACTCTTAAAAGAGAGCTCTTGAAAAGGGACAAGCATATAACTCAAATAACTTAAAAAAAAAATTAATAGACTTTACTAACTAGTTCTTTAAGCAGCCCATGGTCTGCTCTTCCCCGTGCAAGAAGATGAGCAATTCTTACTAATGATGTTTATAAAGAAAAGCAGCACACTGAATAAGGTAGATAAGGGGGAAAAGTGTGTCCTTTCTAGTCACTTCATTTTCTTATGTATCTATACTGAGAATCTAGTGCCTCAGAACCAACTCCCACCCAAAAATAAAGAAGATATATGAAACAATTTTATTTTAGCTATTTTGTCAGTTAGAGACAAGTTTGAGCAGAGTGCAGCAGGTGCCCCAGAGCTCTGTTCCCAAGAATATTTAGATCAAAGAGATTAGTCTGAGCAGACCAAAGCCAATGATCTTCCTTTCTTGGCTTAGTAATGTCCAAGATCTGAGTCCATGTGCAAGAGGACCTGGTGCCTGACAGTCATGAAGTTCACCCTGTAGAAGCTCCTGCTGCAGCTGTATGGCATTAGAAATGATCTCCTAAATAGTGAGCAATAAACCTTACTGATTACTTCTCAGAAGTGAGGCCAGGGAGCCTGAAAAAAAGGCAAAATTAAATGCTATAGCAGAGAAGAATGGCATGAAGAATATGGTCACAGTCTACCCTGGATCTTGATTAGGAAATATTCAAGAATTTTCAGTACTAAAATGATGGCATTGTTAACTACCGTTTTCCTTACATCTGAATTAGTTTGCTTAGGAGAAAGAAACAACCTTGTCGTGAATTTGCATTAAGGTTGTTACACAAAGGACTCACCGTGATATGGTTTAAGGCTCGAAGCAAACTGTAAAGCAGGTTAGTATCTCTAAAGAAGTACTGACAATCCCTATTAACAGGGGCCTTACCTCTTTTGCTTCAAGAACAAGAACAGGCAGGGGAGAAAAATTCACTTTCAAGCAGAGTTAAATACAAATAACTGTAACCTTAAACAGTGTGACTCAAAGAAACCGTGAACTGTTTAGTGTGATTTACTCACTAGAATACAGACTGAGAACAAAAGTATTGCAAAATGCTCAGCTATGGCATCTTCCATTTCATCAAGAACTAGTAAACATAAATACAAAAGCTACAACTGGATGTAAGGAAACAGGAAAAAGAAGGAGACATTCTCATAGCAACAGCAATTCCTTCATGTAAGACACCATCAAAACAACAGTATAGGGGTCTGCAAGTGCAAGGACATGAGACCAATGCAGAAGAACAGGAGCTTGAGGACAACGAAGTGAAGACACTGGTGCAGTTCTGTGGGATACATGGCCCCAGCAGCCTGTGTGAAAGGGAGCTGCAGGAGGAAGGCAGGCTACAGAAATGCAGATGAGACGCTTTCCGGACCAGCAAGGGTGTTGCCAAAGCTAGCAGTTTTCCAGTGCCTTGTCCCTTCCTGCACCAGCCTGGATACAGGTGGAATAACGAGCTGCTGCTTAGGAGTCGTAAGTCAGGTGCTAAGAGCACACACAAGGAAACAGCATTTTGTTGCAGGCGCCCCCTGTTTAACAGGACCTCCAGCTTAGTGAAGTCCTCCCAGTGACAAGGGGAACTAACTTGGTTTTTGGGATGCTCATCGTTACAGGAATTGCTGGTGCTAGCTCTACCAGAGCTGAAGATGAAACCTCCATCCGAACACAGGGAAAGCATCTCTCCTGTCCTGCTAGTTACCCACTGCAGCTTTATACTACCCTAACACAACCTGCAAGAGAAACAAGAGTGGCTTTATGCTGTTTCTCAGCAGCTCATGGAGAGTCTGAAGCTGGAAAGCCCTTCACACCCCTGCCCTTTGCTTCCACTGAGCCCAGCAGAGCATTAGACCTGCACTCCCAGAGTACATCCAAAGCTTCAGGCACAGACTGAAATATTCCTCAGCTCTTAACCAAATGGAGGTATTCTAACTGGGAATAAAATGAAATTGCTTTTATTTGCTCACCTTTTGAAAACATTTTAAGAGCTGCTCCAGTGAGTTCCTACCCTTCATCTGCATATCAATTATTCATTATTTTCATTAAAGAAAACCAAGCCATGCTATGCTCATGAGGATGAAAGAAATCTGTAATGCTCTCTTTCTCTCTGCCCCTCATACATTTTTATTTGAGATTATTTTTAATCCATATATACTTGAAATAGGAAAATGTGTGGGTTTTATTAGCAATAAAACTTTAGGGGATTTCCCCCCTTACTTATTTTTCATAGATTTATGGATCCATAATCATTCACGTCACAGCCTAAGGGAAACGAGGCTTGAACAGGATAATAGTCCTTAAATCCCCTCCTCTAAGCACTCAGATCTTTGCTGTCAGCAAGATTAAAACGGTCAGCAGCAGACTTCATGTGTCCATATCCCACACAGAGCTTTCACAACAACGGGAGTGGTGGCTGGCAGGGAGAAATATGCAGAACCACTGCTGTGCATGATACTTCTGAGATAAAGAGAGAAGCGAACCAGGTTGTCAACTTCTGCAGCGCTGAAAAGGACTGGTGTTAACTGCTTGACTGGGTGAATGCAAGGAGGGGAGAAGAGTAAGGAATAATATTATGTTGCAGTTTAACAGGCAGCAGGAGTTTCCTTTGCTAAAGCATAAAGAGATGGAAGCACCAAACGTCCCCCCACAGCCCAGCAAGGGGAAGGAAAAGGAAGTCGCTCATATAGACAAGCAGAATGGTTCCTCTGCCACCACTCCCTTGAATGCCCACCCCCTACTGCACCCAGGACTTGGGACGAATTACAACTATTATGTGGACGACGAAGATGAGGAAGACGAAGAGAAAGAACAAGAAAAATGGCCACATGAAGATGCATTTCCGGGAGAGAGCAAGGCCTCGTCATTTATTCCTTGCTCCCCTGCTCCTTCCTCCAGAGGCCCATCCACAGCATCTGCTCCATCCGTGCTGAACATCAACGTTGGTGGCCAAAGTTACCGCCTCACCTACCAAGCAGTGGCCATCTATCCCAAGACCCGCCTGGGCCGCCTGGCTACCTCCACTGACCGTCGTTGCCAGCTGGGCCTGTGCGATGACTACGCTGCCCAGGTGGATGAGTATTTCTTTGACCGGGACCCAGCTGTCTTCCAGCTGGTGTACAATTTCTACTCCTCGGGGGTGCTGCGGGTGAGGGACGAGCTGTGCCCCCGCAGCTTCCTGGAGGAGCTGAGCTACTGGGGCGTTCGCCTCAAGTACACACCCCGCTGCTGCCGCATCTGCTTCGAGGAGCGCCGCGACGAGCTGAGCGAGCAGCTGAAGGTCCAGCGGGAGCTGCGCTCCCAGGCAGAGGCTGAGGAGAACGAGCAGCTCTTCCACCACATGCGCTACTACGGTCCCCAGCGCTGGCGCCTCTGGAACCTCATGGAGAAGCCCTTCTCCTCTGTCACCGCCAAAGTGATGGCTGTGGCCTCCAGCTTCTTCGTGCTCATCTCGGTGGTGGCCCTGGCACTCAACACGGTGGAGGAGATGCAGCAGGTGGACAGGAAGAGTGGGGATAGCCGGCCTGTCCTGGAGCACGTTGAGACCTTGTGCATCGCATTCTTCACGCTGGAGTACCTGCTGCGCTTGGTCTCTACCCCTGACCTGCGCCGCTTCGCCAGCAGCGCCCTCAACGCAGTAGACCTCATTGCCATCCTGCCCCTCTATCTGCAGCTGCTGCTTGAGTGCTTTACTGACGATGACCAGCCTCGGGGTCGGGGCTCCCAACACGAGCACGATATCGAGAAGGTGGGGCGGGTGAGCAAGGTAGGACAAGTGCTTCGCATCATGCGCCTCATGCGCATCTTCCGCATACTCAAGCTGGCCCGGCACTCCACAGGGCTGCGTGCCTTTGGATTCACCTTGCGCCAGTGCTACCAGCAGGTGGGCTGCCTTTTGCTCTTCATTGCTATGGGCATCTTTGCCTTCTCTGCCATGGTCTACACGGTGGAGCACGACGTTTCCAGTACCAACTTCACCAGCATTCCACATGCTTGGTGGTGGGCTGCTGTAAGTAAACACATCTTACCTTGCTTAGTAGCCAGAGACCCTCCCTTCCTTACCCTCCTCTTCCTTGCTGGAGTTGCTGACAGTCCTGAAAACAACAGGCTTGGATCAGTGAACATCTGCTTTGAATTCTGAGCTTACAGGACATATGCGTGCACACACACGCACACAAATGCACTCATTCACTTCTCTGTAAGCTTAAATCAAGGCTTAATCAGGCAGGCAGCCTCGGAATTCCCATATCTCCAAATGCAGACAGTATTGTCACTTTTAAAGAAGAAGTGGGCAAAGACACAGGGAAAAAAAAAGTATTTCCCAATTTAGTGCCATTGTCAGTGTTCCCAAAACAATAGGAGGGGGAAAATGCATGCATTAGGCTATCTAGTTACAGGGTTTTGGTTCTTACTCTATGTGTAGATATTCTGTGACCCATCATAAAACTGCAAGATGATAAAACGTAGATTATTAACCACAGTCAGATCACTCAAACTTTAAAAGTGAAAGCCGTCCCAGATAAATGCTAAAATACATTAGGACCAACAGTTGTTTTGCACAAGTGATTGTGTTCTGCTGTGCTGCAGAAGAAATGTGTATTTATAGCATCCTAGATGAAACCAGGGGTAGCTAGATATTGTCAATGCCGAGGGAAGGCATAGGACCCACATCCTGGCCATCCATAACTCTAAGGCTTGTCCTAGACGGTTGTCACATTTTGTTTTGCAGCAGCTGATGCCAGCCTGCATAGTCCATTTTTATGTGGGGCCCCAGGAACACTTCTGACCCCTGGGCATGGCTGTGGGTCTGGCTCTGTCCTTACTCACTTCCCTGGAGAAAAAAGCCCATGCAAATAGACTGGATAGGAATTAGAACATCTCATGCTGGTTGATCAGATGCATACGGGGCCCACCAGACAGTAATTCGAACCCACTCAAGGTCACTTCTCCTTGTCAGCCGTCCTGGAGCCCAAGGTCTGCCCTTCTGGTTCAGCCATGGACAATGAGGTGTGGTGGTTTACCACACGTTTGCAGTGATTCAGCTTACGTCAGAAAAAAGGCTCTTACGGACGAGCATAGATGCACGCATTTATACGTGCTCATGCGTATGTGCAACTACGCTGAATATCCCTTGAACTGGGCCATGGAAGGATGGAAAAATCAGTGAATGAAGGGAAGGGTCCTGTAATGTGATCTTCACAGATCATCTGTAAGTGATATGCAAAGGCTATGAAAACATCGGTGATTCATACGTTGCTAAAATATTTTGTTTTCTAGAACATGCAGGTGATACGCATAATCTTTAGGGTTCATTTTTGCAAACTGGTGATACCATAATCATTTAGGAATTCCTAATAAACTTAAATTTAACTTATATAAACTTATATAAATATTTTACTTACTATAAACTTATATAAACATGAAAAAGGCCTGTTTAGCTGAGCAAATGTCTTCAAAACAGGAGCTGTATCATGCACATTGCAATCCCAAAGCATAAAAAGCTTTTTAGAGCCTATTCGTTCTTTAAGACTGTAAATTAAAATATCTAGATCATTCATATATTGCAAAACTCCAACAGCATTCACCATCTCACACATGCAGGAGGAGAAGCATCCTCCTAAAGTGTTACAGGCAACGTATAAGACTATGCCAGAGGTACAGAAACCTTACCACAGGATAACATTTTTGTCCTGGCTGGTAGAGATAAGCATCTTGCATTCATCTCAGTATTTATTTTTGGCAATATATATCCTGTATTATCATTCAAATTCAGTGACTTAATTTCCATTAAACCAAATCACTAATCCTTTTTGTTCCACAGGAAGCACCAGGTGCATCCTAAAAATGTGCCCACCCAGTGCTGTCTCCTGTACTCTAATGCTTTCTTCATTTAAAATAGCATTCTATTTACCATTTTAGAGGATGGCAAACTCTACACAGTGACTTTCTGAAGACTTATTTCAGTGCTAAAGCCACGGGGGCATTACAGTGAAAGTCCTACTGTCTGTGGCTTATTTTTGTCAGAGTTTTAGGTTACTGTTTAACAGATACCCAAAGTGTGTTGAGACACTGTGAAAAAAATTAAATACAATTCACTGTCTCAAGAAGATA
>JAKJHU010001594.1:0-68145 GCA_022316685.1 Progne subis subis | reverse complement strand
TGTGGTGACACAAAATTGTGTGGGATTGTTGATCTACTGGAGGGTAGGAGGACTTTGCACAGGGCCCAGGACAGGCTGGATTCAGGAAGTCAAATCCAACAATATGAGATTTAACAAGTCCAAGTGCCAGGTCCTGCACTTTGGCTACTACAACCCCTGCAGCGCTACAGGCTGGGGACAGAGTGGCTGGACAGCAGCCAGGCAGAAAGGGACCTGCGGGAAAGATGGACAGCAGGCTGGACATGAGCCAGCAGTGTGCCCAGGTGGCCAAGAAGGCCAATGACACCTGGCCTGGATCAGGAATGGTGTGGCCAGCAGGAGCAGGGCAGTGATTCTTCCCCTGTGCTCAGCACTGGTGAGGCAGCACCTTGAATGCTGTGTCCAGTTCTGGAACACCAATTTAAGAAAGACATGGAGGGGCTGGAGTGTGTCCAGAGAAGGGCAACAAGGCTGGTGAGGGGACTGGAACACAAGTCCTGAGAGGAGTGACTGAGGGAGCTGGGATTGTTTATGCTGGAGCAGAGGAGGCTCAGGGAAGACAAGGCAGTGTCAGGGCACAGGATGGACATAATGATGCCCAAGGTGTTCTCCAACCTTGCTGATTCTGTGATTCTGTGAAACCACCATTGCAGCACTTGCAGGATGAGCCCTGGGTCTCCTCTCCAGAAGGTCCAGCAGCCCAGGTCCCTCAGCTTCTCCTCACAGCCCCAAAGCCCATCCTGTCAGTCCTGCAGAGACTCTGCAGCTCCTCCTTGCCCAGAACAGGGAGCCCCAGAGCCAGACACAGCAGCCAGATGTGCCCCCCTGGCCTGTGGTGCCTCTGGCAAGGGAGCAGCACGAGGCACTGCAGGGGCCTGCAGACAATTCCTGAAGCACTTGGAGGATGATCCTGCTCCCCAAGGGATGTTCTCATGATGCCGGGAACTCAGGAACTGAAATGGGGAGTGGGACCAGGGAGGAAAGGACAACCAGGGATGGGCTGTTTGCAGGGGACAGAACAGGGGTGGGAACAGGGGTGAGCAATAGGAAGAAATTTGTACCAGGAGTAGTGAAGAAAGCCTCGGCGAAGCAAAGGAAATGCTGAGGGCAGATTGGGGCTGGCTGCCAGGCAGACCTGGCTCTGAGCAACAACATCTGCAGTGGCACAGGAAACTCACAGCTCATGGGAACAAACTTTCTGGCTGACTTCAGAGGCCACCACAAACCTGAGTGGTTTCCCTGCTGTCCCCCAGCCCTTCCTGGCCCCAGGGGCTGATGGCATTTGTGCTCCCTCAGGTTCATCTCCCCACACCAACACCATGGGGGTGCTGACGCCTGCTCTGGGCAGTGCAAACAGGGGCTCCTGAGCCAGTGCTGCCGTGTCTGTGCCTGCAAGGATGCGGCACCTGTGTGAGCTGGGGGAGAGGCCAGGGCTGCAGAGGGGGGATGTTGTTGGCAGGCATGAGGACGCTCTGGGACGCTGCCCTGGGGTGTCCAGCGCAGTGGGGATGGATCAGCCCCTGCTCTGCTGCTCCTTCCCATCTCCCCCAGGGACCTTGCAGAGCCCCAGCCATGCTGTTTGCCCCAGCCTGCCCATGGCCACCCTGGGGCTGCTCACGGGGCTTTTCTCTGCTGAGCATTGGCCTGGGCGTTCTGGAGAGAGCCTGGGCAAGGAGCCTGGAGCCCCCAGGCCCTGCCCTGAGGCGTCAGCGCTGCCCCAGCAGTGCCCATGGCCTGTCCCTGCTGCAGCCCCGGCACTGCCACCCCCAGCACTGTGCCCGGCCCCGAGAGCACTCAGGCCCTACAGCAACACCAGGGCCAGGAGGGCAGCGGGGCAGGGGCACGGGAGCAGCACTGGCAACACCAAGTGCTGCTGCTCCTGGGCACAGCTGCTGTGCCAGCACTGATCTGCCCCAGCTCTGCACACAGACATTGCTGCTGCAGCTGCAGAGAAGGGAACAAAAGGGAGATCTGTGCAGAAAACATTGCTGTGAGATCCTTTAGATCCACCAAGAGCTCAGGCCCTCATTGATACAGTCTGTGGCCACAGGAAAGGTGGAGAGAAATAAAATGAGAAAAAGCACAAATGATGATGTATCATTTTGGACAAGATTAAAAAAGTTAAACAAAGGTAAAGAACCTCCAAAATTAAATCTACAAGTAGTATCAAGGATGTCTTTTATTCCAAGTGATTTGCAGAAATTGGCCACCAGTTTAATGTCCCTGACACCATCCAGTCATCAGTCTCCACACTGCAGCCTTGAGCTCCTGGTTCCTCAGGCTGTAGATGAGGGGGTTCAGGGCTGGAGGCACTACGAGTACAGAACTGACAGGGCCAGATCCAGGGATGGGGAGGAGATGGAGGGGGGCTTCAGGTAGGAAAACATGGCAGTGCTGACAAACAGAGATACCACGGCCAGGTGAGGGAGGCAGGTGGAAAAGGCTTTGTGCTGTCCCTGCTCAGAGGGGATCCTCAGCACAGCCCTGAAGATCTGCACATAGGAGAAAACAATGAACACAAAACAACCAAATGCTAAACTGACACTAACAGCGAGAAGCCCAAGTTCCCTGAGGTTGGAGTGTGAGCAGGTGAGCTTGAGGATGTGTGGGATTTCACAGAAGAACTGGCCCAAGGCATTGCCATGGCACAGGGGCAGGGAAAATGTATTGGCCATGTGCATGAGAGCATTGAGAAAGGCACTGGCCCAGGCAGCTGCTGCCATGTGGGCACAAGCTCTGCTGCCCAGGAGGGTCCCGTAGTGCAGGGGTTTGCAGATGGACACGTAGCGGTCGTAGCACATGATGGTCAGGAGGAAATACTCTGCTCCAAAAAAGAAGAAAAGAAAAACCTGAGCAGCACATCCAGCATAGGAGATGTTCCTGGTGTCCCAGAGGGAATTGTGCATGGCTTTGGGCAGTGGTGAGGAGGAGCCCAGGTCGGTGAGGGCCAGGTTGAGCAGGAAGAAGAACATGGGCGTGTGCAGGAGGTGGCCGCAGGCTACGGCGCTGATGATGAGGCCGTTGGCCAGGAGGGCAGCCAGGGAGATGCCCAGGAAGAGGCAGAAGTGCAGGAGCTGCAGCTGCCACGTCTGCCAGTGCCAGCAGGAGGAAGTGGCTGATGGAGCTGCTGTTGGACATTTGCTGTTGCTGGACATGGAGATCTGAAAAAAAAGTAATCATGGAATAGTTCAGTTTGGAGAGGACTTTCACTATCCCAGCACAGCTTGGTGGCACTTTCCCCCCACTGCCTGCCCAGGGCTCTGCTGCCTGGAGCTGTCCCTGCCTGCAGCAGCTTCCCTGTGCCCAGGGCTGGGCCCTGCCAGAGCTGCCAGAGCCCAGCCCAGCCCTGGGGGCTCAGCTCTGCCCTGCAGAGCCCTCCCAGCTCAGGCACTGCCCAGGGGCAGCTCTGGCTCTGCAGACTCTGATGGCAACCTCAGAGCAACCCTGAGGAGGCTGGAAAAGTGACACTGGTGCTGCCTGCAAGGGACCCTCTGCTGATTTCTGTCACTGCCTGGTTTATTAAGATCTGAGAGAAAATTGTTTTATTTTTCTCAACCTGAACTGAAAGATGAATATCTATGTACAATTTCCCCTTCAGGCAACACAGAGCAGTAGATTAAAAATGCAGGATTTTTAATTTCATGTAGACCCTGTCTGTCTGTGCTCCCTGTATAATCTCCTTGGAAATGTTCTGGAGCTAAATGTCATGCTGGGAGCAGTCCTGAACAATGCAGCATCCTCACCTCACAAGAAGAACATTTCCACTCCTTACCACCTGTCTCCTTCCTCCCAGATCTTGTCCCCCAGTGCTGGGAGCAGCTCCCAGGGCTGGCTGAGAGCTGTCCCTGGCAGGCAGCAGAGTCCCTGGCCCAGCACAGCGCCCTGGGCTGCAGGACCCTGCTCTGCAGGACAGCCCTGGGCACCCCTGGCTGCTCTCCACAAGAGATAATCAGAGAATGTACTCACAGAGTCTGTAGGCATTGGGATGTTGCAGCTTTAGGAGATCCCTGCAGGAGCTGCAGCTGCCTTGTCCTGCAGCCAGAGGTTCCTGTGTCAAGGGCTGGGAGTGATTCTCCTCCAGTCACTTCTCAGCTCCTTCCCAGCCCTGAGTGATTGAAGCTCTCTGTGCCTGTGTGCTGTGCCCGGGGTGGCTGCAGGCAGTGCCCCAGCCCTGCTGGGCTGGGAGAAGAGTTGCTCATCAAGAGCAATGTGCTTTTAAGCTCCTCTTGGTTGTCAGGAGCTTCCTCTGTGCCAGGAGCCCAGCCCAGCTCAGGAGCACAAAAAAGCACAAAGCTTTTAATGACCCTCTTGGGGCTTTGGTGCTGTTTACATCAGACTCAGTCCCTCAGAGTGTGCTCAAAAAACTTCTCAAGAACTCACAGTAAGATTCAAAGTCCAAAGTTTCTTGAACTTTTAATGGGTCCCACTGAGGGACACACTCATAGGAAAGTGTCCCCAGGTTCTAGTTAAGCAGAACACTGCAAGCACTGTGGACTGGTGAGGACAAACAAGGAAAAGGTGTCTTTGGTGCTGAGCAAATCTGGATGTGTTTCAGGAATGCAAAGGGCCCAGACCTGAGCCCCAGCCCCTGCCAAGGCAGATCCTGTCTCTCCCTCATTTCTCAGGGCTCTTCCTGGGGCACTGGGATGTGGGGATGTGCAATGCCAAGGACAGGACATGGGGTGGCCCCTGCCAGGCTGCTGAGCAGGGACAAGGAGGCAATGAGGCCCCAGGGCTGCAAGGGTCACTTGTCCCCTCCTGGCCTCAGTGCCAGGAACAGCAGCCATGGCCAAAGTGCTGCAGGAGTTGGCTGTGTCAGGGCCTTTCAGCTGCTGCCCATCCCTGCCCTCTCCAGCCCAGGCTGTCCTACGGTGTCCATGCCCTGTGCCTCTGTCCCTGCAGGCTGTCGTCATCCCCCGGCTGCCCCACCTCGCTGGCCCCTTCCTTTGCTGACAGCTCTGCGTCCTGCCTGCCTCTGCCTGGGCACACAGAGCCTTGGGCTGCTCCAGACTCCTTCTGGGGGATGTGTTGTACCACAGCCCTGCCCTGGGAGGGAATTCCTTGCTCCTGGTGTCCAGTCTGGACTTCTCCAGCTGCCCTCTGCATCATTTTTTTTTCTCTCTCTCTTTTCTGCCATGTCAAAATGATCCCCCATCTCTGAAATCACCCTTCAAGCACTCCCAGGGCTCTCGTCCCCTGCCCTCAGTCTCCACTCCACTGAGCACAGAGCTCCTTTGTCCCTATACAGTGGTCAAGGGCTTGAGGCTGTGGGCACCTGGAAAAGAAGGACAGTTCCTTTCTATAGGAAGGAAACCACAGAACCTCATTGTTTTGAAGGCAGATGAGAGGCACTCACCAGAGGCCAAGGCAAGCCAGACCTGTTTGTCCTTGCAGCTTTTTTCTGAGAGCAACCCTTGGATATATGGGGAGTTTGGAGGTGGATTTCCATTTGAACCATGGGTGCTTGTACCAGAGTGACAATTCTCCACAGGAAGGAAAGGGCAGAGCCTCAGTGTTTCAAAGGCTGATTAGAGGCGGCCTCAAAGAGGCCGAGACCAGCTAGACTTTTTTTTCCTGGATGCTTTTTTCTGGTAGCAATCCTTGGATAGACGGAATTTGGGAGGCCCAATCCCAATTTTGTCCATGGGTGTCTGGACAAGAAGGACAGTTCTTTTCCATAGGAAGAGCCCCTAGTGTTTCAAAGGCAGATGAGAGTTGGCCCTCAGGAAGCCAGGGGAACCTAGACACTCCTGGCAGCTTTTTTTCTGGAAGCTATCCTTTGATATGTGTAATTTCGGAGGCAGAGTCCCTATTTATGTCATGGACACCTGGATTTGAAAGATGTTTTATTCCATGGCAACAAAACCATGGCCCCCAGTGTTTGAAGGCAGGATATAGGTGGCCCCCAAGAGGCCAAGACCATCCAGAGCTGTCTGTTCTGGCCGGTTTCATCCGGGAACAATCCTTGGATATATTAAAATATAGAGATAGAATCCCAATTTTCACCATGGCCCCCTGCAGGAGAAGGACAGTCCTTTTGCACAGGAAGGAAAGCACAGAATTCCAGTGTCACCCTGGTTTTTCTGAGTTTTTTAAAGCCTTTTGATTTTTCATAAGATGGAGTCAGACTTTTTAGCTACTGTACAATATTAGGAGCAGTTTCTACCTTTTTCTCACACATGTAACATAAACAAATCCTTTGTTTTTCATTCTCTGTCCTTTGTTTGCATATTTCTAACCTGAAAACAATTGTAACTGACAGTTGGTCTGGCCATTGGGCTGGGAGGTGAAAACTCCAGAAGCCAATCCACAGCCAGACCCACAAATGTATAAAAAGTAAGAAATAAACAGGCAGGGGGCTCTCGGCCTTGGCTCAGCCTTGGGCTCTCTCAGTGGGAACTCTCTGCCCTGCAAAATCTCTCATCTCCGTGTGAATGCTTTGCGTGTTCCCGATCACAAGTGGTGACCCTTCGACATGTGGGAGGAAACAGTCTGGTGAGGTTTTCCTTCCCCTCTTTCCCTGCTGTGTGCCTGTCATGCAGGACGCTCTGGTATTGGAGCTTTGGGGGGACCTCTTGGAGCGGAAACACGTTGAGGTCTCCCGGGAGGGGCTTCAGCATCTGCTCACGTGGGGCAGACAGAGTGGGTTCTTTCCCACTCCAAATGCTGTGTTCAATTCGGCAGGTGTGGTTCCTCCTGGGGGAACGTCTGATGGACACCCTTGAAATAGAATATGATGAGGAGGTTGCACACTTGCTTGCTGCAGTGGAAGTTATTTGAGAGGGCTGTGTGGAGGACGGACCCCCCCGAGCTCGCAGACCTCACGGGCTGGTCCCCAATTTCGAAGCTGGACGGGGGGCTGGAGGGGGGCCGGGGTCATTATATCAGACCCAGAAGTATTGGTCTGAGCCCGAACTTCAGCTCCCTTGTGAGACAGACTCAACCCTCCCTCCCCAGTGGCTGCGCCGGGTAGCTTTTTCCCCCTCGTGCTCCGGCGCTGATCTCCGAGGCGGGGGGCACGTCCCTACCCCGTCGGCGCTGCTTGGGCAGCGGGGGGGTGGCGGGACCCCGCCGAGCCCGGTGCTGGTCCCACCTGTCCCTGTGCCGCGGAGCCGCTGGAGTGGGGCAGGGCCGCCTCCCCCTCCATGCCTTTCCAGCTTAGTTGGAGGAGGACGGCCCGGGGGTGTGGCCCTCACTGTCGTTTGACCAGGATTCGGTCACTGTGTGGGTGTCTGTGCTGCCGCACGACCATCACTTATCCGATGGAGTCGGGTGAAGAGGAGCAACCCGCCCTGCCACCTGGGCCAGGGCCGGAGGGGTGCGTTGGCTGCTTCCTGTCCACACGCCGCCTGCTGAGGGAGCGTGGGGCGGGGACGCTGCCGGAGGCAAGGTCCGGGTCAGTCCTTTGATGGATGCCGCCCCCATGGGCAGGCTGACGACTCCTGCTCTGCTCGGGGGTGGTGGTGCCTGCAGGCCTCCGCCCCCCCGCAGGGACTCTTCTCAGAGGGGTCCCGGACACTCCGCTTACCGCACCAGCCCCGTGGGCTGTGGCTGGGGGCAGTGCTCACAGGCCGAGGAGGGACTCTGGCACTGCCAGCTGTGATGGGCTGCTGGCAGGGGATGGTGTGACCCCAGCAGTGGCCAAGGTGCTGTCGCTGTCTCCACCTCAATACAGCCTGAGCTCCCCAGCTACGCCGGGATGTGTGCCTGCTGCAGAGCCCTTTGACCGGTCCTCCGGCGGCCGGTACCACGGCGCTGCTGCCGGGCTCCAGCCCTACCACAGATGCAGCGGGCCTGGCACCAGCGGCTGGTCCGGCCCTGCCTCTGCTTCCCGCTGCGAGTGTTACGGTGGTGGCAGGCGCTGAGGTGTTTAAGTTCAGCATGAATGGGGACACGGCCGGAATGTGGGCTGGTCTTTGACAAGAGCAAAGGGCCCCACGCTGTTGGCTCTTCCTCCACAGCCTGGACGCTCCCTGCCTGTCAGGTGGCCGTACGCCCGAGAGACCGCGGGCAATTCTGCAGGAAGGTAAAAGCTAAGGCTGAAGGAATGAACGGTGGTGCTAATGCTGGTGCTGGACATACAGTGTCTGGTGTTCAGCCGGTCCCCAGCCGAGTGCCTGCCTCTGACCCTGTGGGGCCCACAGGGCAGGATATGGCAGGTGCTGCTGCTTCATCTGAGGGTCTTCAGGCCTTCCCTGTCCTTCAGGGTGCTACTCATAATACCTATCAACCCTTGGTTTGGCAGGCTTTGACAGAACTGCGTGATGCAGTCAGAAAGTATAGGCTGGGCTCAGCCGAGGTGATGCAGGTTCTCCGTTATTTTAATGCCAGTCTTTTGATGCCCTTTGACATTCAGAGCTTGGATCGAGCCCTTTTCCCACTGGTTGAATGCGACTTCTTTGAGCATAAATGGACTCAGTTGGCAGTCAGAGCGGTGGAACGGAATACAACACTGGGTCAGGGTGATCCTAGGCGTATGGTTAATATCGATATGCTAATGGGAACAGGCAATTATACCAGGGCCGAAGGGCAGGCTGGTTATGATCCCTTGATCCGGAAGCAGTGCAGCAGACAGGCATGGCAGTCCTGGTTCAGACCTTACAGCTGGCTACTCCACAGCAGCCCTTTACAACGATCATCCAGGGAGTTGATGAGCCCTTCCTGTGCTTTGCAGGACGGCTGACTGCTGTGGTTGGGAAGCAGGTGAGTGATCCTGTGTCAAGGAAGCTCATGCTTCAGTCCCTTGCTCGAAGCAACTGCAATGCAGTTTGCAAGAGGATAATTGAGGCACTTCCTGGGGAACCATCCATGTCAGACATGGTTGGGGCCTGTGCAAAGGTATCCCCTTCCACCCAACATGTGGTTGCCGTTCCTACAGCTGTACAGCCAGCTGTGGCTACGATTGTTCAACCGACAGTGACTACGGCGGTCCAGCCAGCCGTGCCTGCGGCCATGCAACCGGCTGTGGCTGCTGCAGTGCAGCCTGCTTGGGTCGTTCCCCAGGGGGTGCACCAGCAGCAGTGGGGTGCTCGGGAAGAAACAGGGCAGAAAGGCACAGAAGCCTATGGCTGTCTTGTTTTATTGTGCATGATGTGGAGGCCGAATCACGCTGCAAATGCGAGTAAGGCAACAGTGCATATGAATGGTCAGCCGTTGGGCAGTTCGGGAAACGCGACGCAGAGCGCGAAGGCGAGACGCGTGCCGACACAAATGTCTCTGCCTCAGCCCCAACCAATGGAGATCTGCTCAGCAGGCTTGCAGCCAGCACCCGCGGTTCAGCAGGTGTTGATGTCTGCACAGCCGAGTCTGTCGTGATTGATTCGGACAAAATACACAAGGTTCCTCTGGATGCCTTGGTCCCTTGGGTGATGGCATGAGTGCTTTCTTGATGGAGGGATCTAGTGCCACCATTCGGGGTATCATGGGACTGATTGATGCGGATTTTTCAGGGCAGATGCACGCAATGGTCTCCACACCACCCCCCCTCTGACTATCCCAAAAGGCACACGAATTGCTCAACTTGTTCCTTTTAAGTCTTCTGTTTCCAGAACCGAGGACCGGTCGCGAGGTGACAGCGGCTTCAGCTCTATTGGGCCGCCTCAAGTGCGCTGGACTGCTGTTCTGACCAAAGACTGTCCTGAGACGCTGTGTACCGTGTCCATGGCTGGTGCCGCGCCATCGGAGATTCACCTTCGTGGCCTCCTAGAGTACTGAGGCTGACGTGAGCATTCTCTCTCTGGCTGCTTGGCCCCCGCAGTGGCCCTTGAGCCTGGCAAAGACACCGATCGCGGGCTTCGGAGGAACAAAGCAATGCTACGTGACCCAGAATCCTGTGGCCATCACGAACCCAGAGGGACAGACGGCCCTAGTTTGACTTATGTTACTGAGATTCCTCAGAACCTCTGGGGGAGGGATGTTTTGGCTGCATGGGTGTGCGATTGGGAACGGATTTTTGATTGGGGCCACTGTGATGAAGGGCGCAGAGTGTCTCACGCCTCCATTACGGTGGTTGGTGGACAGACCCATCTGGGAGAACCAGTGGCCCCTCCCTCATGACAAGCTAGTTGCCCTTCGTGAACTCGTACAGGAGCAGTTGGATCAGGGGCATTTGGAACCACCTACCAGTCCCTGGAACACTCCTGTCTTTTGTATCAAAAAGAAGTCTGGGAAATGGAGGTTGCTACAAGACCTCCGAAAGATCAATGCCGTGATGGAAGGCATGGGGACATTGCAGGCTGGTATGCCATCACCCTACCATGCTTCCAGCGGACTGGCTGGTCCTCATTGTGGATCTGAAGGATTGTTTTTTTACGATCCCTCTGCATCCCGATGACACACCAAAATTTGCCTTCACGGTACCAACAATAAACAATGCAGAGCCCACACAGTGGTATCAATGGAGAGTTCTCCCTCAAGGAATGCGAATTCGCCAATGTCGTGCCAATGGTATGTAGCCCGTGCCTTGTCTGGAGTTCACAAGCAGTTTCCTGTGCTCACATCTATCATTATATGGACGACATTTTGGTGGCTGCGCCCACCCAGGATGAGCTGCTGAGGATACAGCCTCAGTTGTTGAATGCTCTGCATTCACATGGACTGCAAGTAGCTCCAGAAAAGGTACAACAACAACCCCCCTGGAAATATTTGGGGGTCAAAATTCTGGAACGGACAATCCGTCACCAGGAGGTGCAGTTTATGCAATCGGTGAAGACACTGAATGATGCTCAGAAGCTGGTAGGGTGTTATCACTTGGTTACGTCCTTACTTGGGACTGACCACAGCACAACTGTCTCCCTTGTTTGAATTGTTGAAAGGGGACACTGATTTAAAGTCACCTCGTGAATTAACCCCTGAGGCACGAAAAGTGCTGGAGGAGGTTCAGCAAGCTGTTTTGGCTTGCCAGGTGTACCGCATTGAACCTTCCATTGATGTCACTGTGTTCATTACCACTCCTGATTTACATCCTACAGGTATCATCGGCCAATGGAATGATGATTGGACTGATCCTCTGCACATCCTGGAATGCACATCTTCCTGCCTCATCAGCCACATAAGATGGCGACGGCGCTGTTTGAATTGATTGCGCGCTTGATAATCAAGTGCCTGCAACGCTGTTTGCAATTGATGGGTGCAGATCCCTCAAAGATCATACTCCGGTTCAGAGGGAGGAATTTGATTGGAGCTATGCGAACAATGTTTCGCTGCAAAGTGCTCTCGAGGGTTTTTCAGGGCAGATCACTTACCATCTGCCTAGCCACAAGCTATGGCAAGTGGCCAAAAATACTCAATTTTCTCTACGAACCAAAACTAGCCAAGAGCCAGTGCAAGGTCCCACCGTCTTCACTGACGGTTCGGGCAAAACAGGAGAAGCCATTGTTACCTGGCAGGATGGATCTGAGTGGCAGGTTTGGAAAGCCATGAGGATGGGTCAGCCCAACTGGTTGAACTAAGGACAGCTGTCATGGCATTTGAGAAATTTTCCCAGGAACCTTTCAATTTGATCATGGACTCCGCCTATGTTTGCCGACATCGCACAGTGATTGGGTTGTTCAGTGTTGAAGGAGGTCAGTAACCCTGCCTTGTTTAATTTACTGAAGACCCTGTGGTGTGCAATTCAGGCCAGAGTTCATCCATATTATGTTTCTGCATGTAGGGAGTCACACTAATCTGCCAGGATTTGTAGTGGAAGGTAACGCAAGGGCTGACAAGTTGGCTAAACCCAGCGTGGGTAGCCCCTCAGCCTGATGTGCTCGTGCAGGCCAAGGCATCACATGGGTTTTTCCACCAAAATGCGCACACACTGCAGAAGCAGTTCGAACTGACGGCCACTGAGGCTCGTGAATTGTCGAGTCGTGTGACGACTGTCACGCCCTTGGTGCGCCATTGCCGGCAGGGGATAACCCCAGGGGCCTTAAAGCCTTGGAGCTTTGGCAGCCCGATATCACCCAGGTCCGCCGAGTTTGGCCGGCTCAAGTATGTGCATGTCACGGTGGACACGTTCTCCTCTGCAATGTGGGCTTCTGCTCACACAGGAGAGAAAGCCCGGGATGTCATTGCCCACTGGAGGCAGGCCTTTGCTGTTCTTGGCATACCTTCTGCTGTGAAGACTGACAATGGTCCTGCTTATGCCTCGCAGCAGGTACGGCAGTTCCTACAGTCATGGGGTGTGTCACATAACTTTGGCATCCCTCATTCTCCAACGGGACAGGCGATTGTAGAATGCGCTCACAGTACACTCAAGCGTGTTCTTCAAAAACAAAAACAGGGAATGCAGGGTGAAACCCCACACAGTTGGTTGGCAAAGGCTTTGTACACCATCAATCACCTTACGGTGCCGCAGAACTCAATCCTGTCATTTTGAACCATCATCTCTCATTGAAGGCTTCAGATGGTGAGCAACAGCCTCAAGCGAAGGTACGGGTCTGAAATTTAGTCACTAAGGAATGGGAAGGACCTTATGATCTAATCGCTATGGGCGTGGGTATGGGTGTGTGTCCACGGACACTGGGACACGCTGGCTACCTTCAAAGTGTGTCCGTCCTGACCTGCGACCACAGAGCAGAATTCAGCTGACAGGCAAGGTGGAAGCCGTGATCAACTTGAAAGTCACCAAGTGGATGAATCCTCGAGTGATCACTCTGATGATTCCTCCACAGACAGTGATCGAATTTGTATATATTCCCTTTGTAAATTTGTTCATTTTTCTTTTTCTGTTTTTCTATTTTTGTAAAGTTAAAAGGGTGAGATGTTACCCTGGTTTTTCTGAGTTTTTTAAAGCCTTTTGAATTTTCATAAAATGGAGTCAGATCTTTTAGGTATGGTGCAATATTAGAAGCAGTTCTACCTTTTCCCACATATGTAGCATAAACAAATCCTTTGTTTTTCATTCTCTGTCCTTTGTTTGCATATTTCTAACCTGAAAACAGTTGTAACTGACAGTTGGTCTAGCCACTTGGCTGAAAGATGAAAAACCCCAGAAGCCAATCTTGGGCCAGACCCACAAATGTATAAAAAGTAAGAAATAAACAAAGAGGCTCTCTCTCCACCCTGACTCAGCTTTGAGCTGGAACGGAGGAACCTCTGATCTGGAAAACCTCTCTCTCCGTGTGACTGCTTTGCATGTCTCAGTGACACCCCAGTAGCCCTTCTCTGTTTGTGAACAGCAGGAGACAGAGTTTTCCTGGGAGCGGGGTGAGAAGGAAACCTCCCCAAAGTTCAGCTTGGAAGGTTCAGCCCGGAGGTGAGGAGACAGCAAAGTCCCTGCCAGGGTAGGATTTTGGTGCACGAGGTGTCTCAGCATAAGCCTGGGCCGAGCCCTGGCTCTGTGTGCCAGGAGTCGGCAGCGCTGGGTGCAGGGAGCCCAAGGAGGACACAGAAATGCTGGGCTGAGAAATGCTGGGGGGGACAGCGAGAGGGGCGTGTGCAGCCGGCCAGGGCACAGGAGCAGCACGCACAGGGCACAGCCTGCAGGACAGATGGCCAAGGGCTGGGCAGGGCTGGCAGCGCCACAGGCACCCAGGCCTTTGTCCCCTGGGCTCTGGCAGCGCCTCTGGAGGCCCCACAGAAGGAACTTGCCTTTCAGGGGCTGCACTTTGGTCCTCCCTGGCCCCTCCCTGAGGAGGCTGGCAGGGGTTGCAGTTTGAGGACATTTGTCCCTTGCTGTCCCTCCCATCCCACTGCCCCACAAACAGCCCCGAGGCACCCGTGAGGGACAGGCCCTGCTGTGCCAGGCCTGGGCTCAGAGCTTGGCCTTTCTGCTTCCTCCAGCCAAGCCAGGCCTTGCTGAGCCCTGCAGTTCCTGCTGCTGTGCCCCAAGCTCGCTCGGCCGCTGCTGGAAAGGGACTTGAGGTATCTCGATCCCCTTGGGCAGCGTAAACAGCAAACTACTCAGGAGGGTGGAGAACAAACTTTAAATTTGAAAACTTCAGAGAATGAGGTACTTGGGAAATCTTAAAACAACATGGAATTACAGTAAATCATTTCATAAACACTGACTGAACAAACTCTAACCTCTCCAAGTTGTCCAGATATCAAGAGCAAGTCAGGAGAAGAGAGGAGAGGGAGATCCACAGTCGCCCTTGGATCCAGCACCATCTCAGATGCTGTGAGCTCCGGGGCCATGGGACATGTCAGTGTCACAGCCGTGTCACAGCCTTTACCTGCTCTGGTCCCTCTCACAGGTGGGGTTTTTAGGGTGCCAGGGCCTTGACAGCAACTTTGGGGCAGTGACAGCCCCACTGTGCATCCTGCGCTCCCTGGGCAGCCGAGCCCAGCCTCGGGCACAGAGCTCCGTCAGCCCCCGCCGCCCCCTCCCCAGGGCCCCCCGGGGACCCCCGCAGCCGGGGCTGGCTCTGAGCGAGGCGGCCCCCGAGCCCGGCTGCGTGGCCAGGGGGGCACGGGGAGCCCGGGGCCTCTATGCCAATGCTTCCCCCGCTCTCCCTCAGCCTTTGCCCGGCCCGGCCCAGCCCCCGGAGCCCCGCCAGGCCCCGCACGGCCACGGCCGGCCCGGGCCGCTCCCCTCGGAGCCCGGCCACACGGAGCCTCCTGTGCCGGGGGCCCACGGGCCACCGAGTGCTCCCCGGGCCGCCCGGGCCTCGGCCCCGAGCACAGAGCTCTGCCCGGGGGGCTCCCGGCCCAAGGCGGCGGCTCCGGGCCCGGGCGGCCGCTCCCGGCTCCCACAGCCCGCCCGGGGCCACCCCGCCCGTGCCGGGGCTGTGCCAGATCTCCCCGCACCCGCGGGGCTTCAAACACATGGGGGCATGGCACAAATAAAACATTCCCCCTATCCTCCCCAAAAAACACTAAAATCTCAACCAGCCATCACACCCCACCCACAAAAAAAAAAAAAAAAAAAAAAAAAAAAATTCCAAAACACAAAGCCATAACCCAACCACTTCCACCCTGTCCTCCTGCACCTTCCCAGGGACCACAACCCCATGGGAATGCCCCCGGATCGGGACAAAAAACTGCTCCCCTGCAGGCACTTGGAACACCCACCTGCGGCCCGGCCCTGGCACACGGCTCCCGGCAGCTGCCCCTCTGGCGCAGGCGGGGCTTTGGAGCAGGGAGGCTCTGCGGGACCCCCGGGCTCTGCCCCCTCCCAGTCCCTGCCCGCCCCGGGGCTGACCTTCAGCATGGGCTCTCTCGCTGTGCCCAGCTCCTGCACAGTCCCCGCTCTCAGTTCCTTGGTCCCCTGGGCTCTCCTCTGGGGCTCGGAGAACACCCAGCAATGGAACCTTGCCATGAAAAGAACCATTTTGGTGTTCCCTAGCCAGGCCAGAACTGAAACTTTGCTCCTTTTGCCTCTCTGCAGAGACTGCCGGGGCATTTTCTGCACAGAGTTCCAGCCTCCAGCTTTTGCTGAAGGCTCTCTCTGCAAATGTCACACTGCCAGGACCCTGTCCTTGCTGTCACCTGCTGTGGCTGGGCATGAACAGAGCTCCTGCACTTGCATTTCCAGCTGCTGTGCAACCAAAGCTGAGGCATCTGGAGCTGCCTGAATGCAACAACTGGAATATGAGCCTCTGTCGAGGGGGAAATCTCCCCCTCCTGTGCCAGCCCGTGGCAATGCTGCCATTCTCTGCTGCTGCTGGGGCACTCGGGGCTCTGGCTGAGCAGGAAAGGTGACCCTGAGCCAGGAGCTTTCCTTGGCTGCAGCAAAGCCTTGGCACACAAAGACCTTCCTGGTGCTGTGCCCTGGGCCAGGAGGGATTGTGCCACCGGAGCTGAGCCTAAATTTCTTCTCCCAGGCAGCTTTAGGACACAGAACATGGAGAAGGCAGAGCTGCCTCTCAGTTTTCTGCAGTCCTCCAGAAGGATCCTGTGTGTGGAGCAGCCTGGGAACAGGGTTTGTGTGTGGGGGGAGGAGAATTCAGAGCCCTTTTCTCCCCTGTGGGCTGAGGGTCTGCATTTCCGATGGCCCTGCAACTGCCAAAGCAGCCTTTTCACTCAACTAAGAACAGTTCTGCTGAAATCCTGTCCTAAACCTGCTTTTACTGCAAAAGTGCCCAATGAATCCTCATTTTTTGCAGCCACAGGTCTTTCGTACCTGCTGGTGTGAGAACTGAGGGATGGAACAGCTCTGCTTGGGGGAAGTTCTTTTCTTGATTTTTTTTTTGTCTTTCTTTTTTGCGTGTTTTTTTGTCTGGGTCTAGTTCTTTGTTTGGTGGGTTGTGTCTTTATTTGTTTTTGGTGGGGAGTTTTCTGTGCTTTTTAATAGGGGGTAGGGATTTTTCTATTTTGCCTTGGAGGTGTTTTTGCAGGTTTTTTGGGGTTTGGCAGGGTTTTTTTTTTTGGTTTTTTGGGGTTTTTTGTTTGTTTGTTTGTTTGTTTTCTTTTTTTTTTTTCCCCCTTTTTTTAATTAACTCCGCCTTGCAGCTCTGGGCAGAGCTCTGTAACTCTATGTGACACTTGCCTGTGGCACTGGAGGTGGCCAGGGGGACCTTCCCCGAGCTGTGTGCACAGCAATGCACATCAGCCCAGGCCGGGGTGCTCAGTGCCCGCTCAGTTTTGCTGTCTGGCTGTGGCTCTGGACGCTTCTGTTGGAGCGTCTCCAGGCAGGGAACGTTGGAGCTGTCCCCACCGTGGTGTCACAGAGAGGGGAACGCTGGGGCTGTGCCGCTCCTGCCCCGGCCCCAAGAGCTCTGCCAGCGCCTGGAGGAGACACAAAGGCTGAGCCCAAGGGTGAGAACTGCAGAAGGGGCTGAGCTGGGAGGGAGGCAGCGGGATCATGGAGTGCAGGCCCTGGCCCTGCACAGACAGCCCAAGAGTGGCAGCCTGGGCATCCCCTTGGAGTGGTGTCCAAAGGCTCCTGGAGCTGCAGCACCCTCAGAGCTGTGAGCATTGCAGTGGTTGCAGAGCTCTGGGGAAAGGTCCTGGCCCTGGCTTGGGGCTGGGCCAGAGCCCAGGGAGCAAATCAACTTGCAGCTGCTGCCCCAGAGCAGGGAAGAGCAGGAATTGCTGGCTGGGAGAGACTCTTGCCAAGGGCCTGCAGCGCCAGGACACAGGCCATGGCTGGACGCTGCTTGGGGCCAGGGTGAGTTGGGATGTGGGGATGGACTTGTTCCCTGGGAGGGCGGTGGGGCCCTGGCACAGAGTGGGAGGAAAAGCTGCGGCTGCCCTGGAATGGCTGGAAGTGTGCAAGGGCTGGTTGGAGGGGACTTCCTGCCCTGAAGGGATGGGATGGGATGGGATGGGATGGGATGGGACGGGACGGGACGGGACGGGACGGGACGGGACGGGATGGGATGGGATGGGATGGGATGGGATGGGATGGGATGGGATGCATCGGATGGGATGGGATGGGATGGGGCAGTGTAATGTGGGGATTGCAGTGTGGGGGTGGTAGTAAAGTTGGGAGGAGTAGGGATTGCAATGGGGGGATGGGGTGGTTTGTGCTCTTGGCGTAGGGGAGTAGATGGAGGGAAATCAGGAAGCAGTTTTTAAAGGCTGCTGGTGCTTTTAGACATTTTGAGATCTGGAAGTATCTTGTGGGAGGTTGCCTTGAAATTGGGAAGGCTGAGTTTAAGGTGCTGTGCTGTGCAGGGCTGAGGTGGTGTGGTAGTGATTTTGGGAGGGTAAGGGTACCTGCTCCCAAGAAAGAAAGAAAGAAAGAAATGAGAGAGAGAGAAGAAAAGGAGGAAGGAAAAAGGAGGGAAGGAAGGAAGGAAGGATTTTAAATTAAGCTCTCTATGTCTAATTTAATAAGCAACAAAGTTGAATTTAGCAGCAATGCAATTTTATTTAAGTAGGATTTTATAATCAAGCATATACAAAAATTCGGCAGTGATTAATTAAAGATAAGTACTGTTTGGATAAAGCATAATCAAAATTGACCGGGGTACTGAGGGGGGCTTCTCACCCTACCTCACGTACAAAACAAAGCAGTCTAACTTAAACTTACATAATTTATGCTAATATATATTCAATAATATTTCCCATGAATCTCCTCCTATTTTCAATTCTTAAAATCTACAACACTATCCTACATACCTCATGCTCCACTTGTTGTTAGGGGGTCTTCTTGGCTTTTTGTTGGTCTTCTTCAGAGGAAGGCTCAGCATCTTCCTCACATCCTATGAATAGCCTTAATGGTTGCACGTGTGCTCTAAGTTTTGTGTTATACATAACTAAGCATTATGTTCCAAAAAGTAATTATTTCATGGATCAAACCAGCTCCCAAACTCCCTACCTTGGAATAGTCCCAACACTGTCCGTCTCAAGGCCAGTTCTATCTTAAGACATCCTGTATCCCATCACATCTGCAAAGGGCCCATCTCTCTACCTTGGGGTAGTCCCAGCTTTGGCTAATCCAGCTTTGAGACTCTTGCTTATCTCAAACTGCATCCTGTATCTTATTTTTCTCATGGAGCGTCTACCAAGGGGCCCATCTGCTTTGCAACAGTAATCACATCTACTTTTTCCTTTACTACTTTATAAAAACAATTTTAAAACATATATATTATTAAAATATTGATACAGTTACAATTAGCATGAATCATTTTCATTTATTACAATTTCCATGATATCTCTTTATAATCATATTGATTCATGCATTTAATTAAAACTGAATCTCGATTTCTTCTATATTCCCAATAATCCAGGTTTTCATGCTCTCTCATTTCAGCCTCTAATTTTTCTAACATCTCCCATGCTGCATCAAGCTTTTCGCATTCCTTCTCAAATTTGGTTGACATTTCTTGTGCTAAAGTAGTCTCTTCATGTTCAGTCAACATCTCCTCGGGTCCTTTCTTTTGAGTGCGAGTAGGTCTAGCTTTTAATACCATCAAAGAATCTGGTTTCCCTTTTGCTGCCAATTCTGGATCAATGGGCATTGCTGTAATTTCCATTCCGTGTATCACTGGGTGGATTAGTCTAAGAAGACATGGAATCATGCATGGTAAGAATAACAATCCTAATCCAGAACATAACAGCATAAATCCCACCTTCTTCCACCAGGCTCCTCCAAAGAGGTTATCCCACCAATCCGTTTTTAGAATAGAATTCCACTTTTGAACTGGTACGTGTGCCACCCTTTTAATTTCTTCAGCAAGTTTTGTGATGGCTTCCCCATGATCATCTCTCTGCACACAGCACTCAGATTTGTTAAATCTTCCTCAAACTCCCCCTTCTTCAGCCAACAGATAATCTGGGCAGTTCTGGTTAGATATCCAAATGCTCACATTTGTGAATGCTGCTTGGTCAGTAACTTTAGGGCATCAGAAGTATGGTTTGATACAAACTCCACTACTGCCTGGAGTCTTATCAACCAATTCAATAGATAAATGGGGGTCCTATATCCCCAAGATCCATCCTCAGCCCAAGTTGCTGGGTCATAATACGCTATGATTCTTTCTGCAGGCCATTTGTCTTCCCCCCATTCCTGGTTTCCCCCTGCCTTTGGGAAGCTGAGGTTTAAATCTCTTTTATTCCTTTCTAGAGTCTCATCAAGTGGTGTTCCCAGCATATTGCTCCTAGACCTTGGGATGATGAAGAAGGAGGGTCGTATAACTCCTAAGGTACAGGTTCCCTCCCACTTTCGAGGTAATTCACTCTATGCTCATTGCCCACAAATGCAATGTATTCCATCAGGGGTTTTCCATTTACTCTCTGTTTTTTCTTGTTGTTCCCAGTAGGTTTTCAGGTCTTTTGTATACTGGTAGGGGTTAGGTCCAGGACTTTTATGCCAGCACAAACCAGTTTGATTATTCCACTCACAATTCATTTCCTTTGTTTTTCCCCAATACCCAGTAAAAGTTTTTGGTCACCAGGTCTTAGTTTTATTATCTGAATTAACTGCTAAGGTAGATATACAAGGAGTATATCCTACTACTTCATTATATTTCCTTCCTTCTTGAGTCACACAGACTGTTCCAATTACTTGATGACTCAAAATCCATCCTTCAGGTCATTTTAATGTCTTGAAAACTTGAGTATGATTCCATTTGAAAAATTGTTTTGGAGCTAGACTCTCACCTCTCCACAGCCATCTTTCAGCCATTCCCACAGATCCAGCATTTGGATAATCCTAATTCCGTAGCAATTTCTTGCATCAAATATACAAAAAATTTCTTAGTTGAGGTTGTCAAATCCCAGTTGCTATACTGCTGTTTTAATTGTTCATACAGCTTATCCAGTTCCTTTAATTCTTTCCCTATGCTTTTTTTACATCTTTTGTTTGTTTCGTTTAGTTTTTCTTCTTTTTTTTCCTTAGTGCTGTACCTCCTATACCTGTACTTGGATCATTTCCATTCTCATCTTTCTCAAAACAAAAAAAAAAAAAAGGTTTCCATATTGAGGACAAATTTGATCACTGTAAGGATAAGGAGCTGGTCCATTAAATCCTAAATTTTTTCCCTACCCAATCCATTTTTCTATTTTTAAAAACAATTTCTCTAAAATTGCTGTGATCTTGGAGAGATCATTAACATGTGGATGTGCCACGAACACAAATTCCATCTTGTCCTTGACCCACATGGAGTGATGGCATTTATTACAGGGATCAACATTATTGGGACTTTGTTTTTGCATGTATTGTTCTCCCATTGCTCGCTCTTGTGCTGCTTGTTCTATTATTGTTTGTTCCTGCATTGCTCATTCCCTTCTCTCATGGACTCTGTCCAGAGTGGCTCCATAGGTTTGCCCAGTTGCCAAGGGCATCATGACAAACACAGTGAAAATAATCCTCAGGAGTTTTGACTTTCTACCATCCTCAAGGCCCTTTGGGTTGCAGCCAAGGGCCAAGATGTCAGGATTCTTGGCAGCAAAGTTTATATCCTGGGATCTAGTCACTGGTGCATTTGGTCTCACTGGTACCCTTGGCCTCATGTTTGTTTCAAGGATGGCAGAGATTACTCACAGTTCTCGCAGCACTGCCCTCTCTCTCTCTCTCTTTTTCTGGGTTAGTCAGCTACTTCCTCTTTTAGTCTAAACCAAAGCTCTGGAGATGTGCCAACCACAATAAGATTTGCTTTTTCACTACTTCAGGTAACAACCTGATTTGTTGGTAGATTTTTGCTCTGATGTCGGGGATATTTATAAAATCTTCATCACCACCAACAGCACATTCGCAATGCCAATTCACGTAAGAAATGTGTCTATAGCGTGGCACACAAATTCCTTCTCCACAGAAACTGTTAATTATGATACAGTGGTCTATAATACTATGAATTGTTTGCTCTCTTACCCTGTCAAAAGCTAATATAGTAAAAACTCATTGGTCTAAATTTTCTATTAATTGAACCACTGCATAAAAGGTTCCATCTTCATATCTTAAAGGTGTTAAAAAAAAATCACTGACAAAGCTTTTTAAATTAACTGTTCACGCATGCAATCTAAGCAAGTTAAACAAATCAATTGTCTCTCTCTCTCTTCTGCTCTTGTTATTCTCCACCACAAATTACGGCAAAGTGCACAAATAACACAAACCCATGGGCGACACTCTAAGCCATGCTTAGTACACTCCCAGTGTGTTACTTGTTCTTGGACTCTTTTAGTAAGGGGTGTTTCCAATCTCTTTTCTGTAATTGTAATTCTTCAATGAAATCTGTTAATGTTAGTTGCTCAAGGCCTCTTAAAAGATTTTCAATGTGTTCAGGCTGTTCCCATTTTTCAAGGAAGTGTCTAATCCCTTCTAGCTGGTGTTCTTCTGACTCCAAACTCAGTGGAGTTGCCGTCAACAGCCAATCCAGGACGCCTTATTTTTCTAATAAATTAAAGTTAGTAGCAATTACAAAACACAAACATTTAATTGTTAACTATCAAAGGAGTTTTATAACCTGAACAGGTTAAGTAAGACAATTTATCTTTTTCTGTTGTTTCTGGGAATCCTACTGTATCCACATCTTACTTTTATTATCCTTTGATGTTCTTGCAGTGTTCTCAAAGCCACTAATTGTTCCATGTGATACGCTAAATAAATCAATGCTCTTTGTACTTGATCTTCTATTATATAAGTATCAATGTTGATTGTTACCCTGGTTTTTCTGAGTTTTCAAAGCCTTTTGAAATGGAGTCAGATCTTTTAGTTACTGTAGAATATTAGAGCAGTTTCCTACCTTTTCCCACAGATGTAACATAAACAAATCCTTTGTTTTTCATTCTCTGTCCTTTGTTTGCATATTTCTAACCTGAAAACAATTGTAACTGACAATTGGTTTGGCCACTGAGGCTGAGGGGTGGAAACTCCAAAAAGCCAATCTTCTGCTAGACCCACAAATGTATAAAATGTAAGAAATAAACAAAGAGGCTCTCTCCGCTCTCTCAGCTGTGAACTGGATCGGAGGAACCTCTGCCTTGCGAAAATCTCTTGTCTGCGTGTGACTGCTTTGTGTGTCTCGGTGACAGTTGATCTGTCTTATAACCCAATTGTGCATTCTAAAGTCTCGCTCTACTCTACTAAAATATCGTATAAAATTAATCATAAAAGCTACATCTCTTTGGTCCCAAGGTACAGTTGTTCTGTGCCAATGTCTTTGTCTCAGCCACTTCATGGTCACTGCTTTACACCACTCACACTGATGACCGTGTTTGCAGCAACCTTGCTGAAACATGGAAACTTCTCTCTGTGGGATGGCAGCTTCTGACCTTTCTGTACGAAGGATATCTTGAATATCCTGGGGCTGGGTTATTCTTTCAATATGTGGGTGGCACACCAAATGTATTGCAGCATTATGTGAAATCCACAGCCGAAAATGATTTTCCATATGAGCTATAGCCTCTGGGCACCAAATGCTCTCTTCAGCCATGTCGGGGATTAATTACAGTTTTACTTTAAACTTTATTTTGGAAGCAATACAATGGTTTAATCAAATTTAAGTCTTTTTTAACTTTACTTTCAGGTTTCCTGGTGTCAAAATAATTTTCCAATCTTTATTGGGTATAGGTCCTTTTACCCTTGAAGAATGAGTCTAGACTTTTTCTACCATTTTAACTGTGATTTTGTCAGGGAGAATCCATTGTCCCTCTGTTAGAGTTGCTCCTAGGTTTTTCATGGCTTCTACTTCTGCTAAAGAAAAATATGGTGTTTGATTTTGTGTTCCTGCTTCCTGAAAAGTCATAATTACATTGCTGTTTTCCCTCAGGGCAGATTTCTTAGCTTCATCATCAGCCAATTCATTTCTTCTTGTTTTAATGTTCCTCCCCCTCTGGTGGCCTTTCACCTGAACCACTGCTATCTTTTTTGGACTCTTCAAAGCTTTAAGAATTTGAAATTATCAATACTTGGTGCACTAATCCTTTTCTTTGAGTGTTTATAAGTCCTCTTTCTTTCTAAATTTTTCTAAATGTATGCACTACCCCAAAGGCATATTTTGAGTCACTGTATATGGTCCCTTCTCGATCTTTTAATAACAGCAATGCACAGAATAATGCATAGAGTTCACAGGCTTGTGCTGACCAGGACAGGCTAAGGGGACCAGATTCTTTCACTTCCAGTTTTTCTCCACGAATTATGGTATACCCAGATTTCCTTCTTCCATCTACCACTCCGGATGATACATCTATAGACAATTTTTCTCCTGTTTTTAATCCTTGTTCTCTTAAATCTGGGCATATTTTTGTTTGTAATTCTATGATCTCTGTGCAATCATGTATTAATTCTTCCCCTGGGTCTCCATAAAGGAACTGAGTGGGGCTTTGTATATTTGTCATTTTCAGCTCTAATTCAGGGGAGGCTATCAAGACACCCTCATATTGTAATATTCTGCTATCAATTAACCATTTTTCAGCCTTTTTAGCAAGGATTCCCCATATAGTAGGGGGGTGTACACTTCCAGTGATGCCCCAAAGGTTACTTTTTGGGCTTCTTCTACTAACATAGCAGTGGCTACCAGAGCTTGCAGGCACGTTGGCCAACTCTTACTAATTGGATCCAATAATTTGGAATAATATCCTACTGGCTTTCGGCTTCCTGCCCAATTTTGAGTCAATACTTCCTAAGGTGTTTGAACAACTGTATTAACAAATAATTGGAAAGGCTTGTCTAAATTGGGAAGACTCAGTACAGGAGCTTGCAGTAGGGCTTCTTTAACTTGCTCAAAATTTTCCTGATCCCTTTCATCCCGTTTCAAGTGATTGGTAGTTAATTTCTCATTTAGAAATTTTACTTTTCTAGTGAACCCTTCTATCTACTGCCTACAATAACCCAAGGGACTCAAAAATGGCTTTATTTCTCTTTTAGACTTTGGGGGTCCCTATGTTCAATATTCCTGGAACCCTTTCAGGGTCTAGCTTTTTCTTTCACTTACTAATCCAATGACCTAAACACTGCACTTCTGACTCTACAAACTGCAATTTTGACTTTGATATCTTCAGCCCGTTTTCTCCCAGAAAATTTAGAAGCTTAATAATAACCTTTCTAGTCTCCTCTTCATTTTCTCTTGCTACTAGCAAATCATCTACATACTGTAGCAGCTTAATTCCTTTGGGTAACTCAAAGGACTTCCAAAGATTTTCTAACGCCCTCCCAAAAAGATTCGATGCCTCTGTAAAACCTTACGGTAGCACCGTTCACCTTAATTGCTCTCTCCTACCTGTATCTGGGTCCTCCTACTCAAAGGCAATCCCTACTGCCCTCATCCAGAGGGCAAGTTCAAAAGGCATCCTTTAAATCCACGACACTGTACCAAATGTAATTAGGAGGTATCTGGCTTAGCTACTCCTGGACAGCAGGTAATGGTTCTTTGATTTACCGCTCTGACATCCTGCACTAGTCGGTAGCTACCATCAGGCTTCTTTACCGGCAGGATGGGGGTATGATGTGGTGACACACAGGACTCCAACACCCCCTGATGGACTCAATTCTCAACGACCGGTTTCAATCCCTTCCGACCTTCCAGTGATATCGGATATTGTTTTACTCAAATGGGGATTTCTGGGTTCTGTATTTCAATGCTAATGGGCTGAATGTTTAATTTTCCTGCTTCCCCAGTATAGCAAACTGTGTCGCTAATGTCGAAATGATCTTCTTCAGTTAAAGAACGGATTATAAGTTTTCCTTCACAGGGTGTTATTTTAATCCCCAAGGTTATTATTAAGTCCCTTCCTAATAAATTTCTATCAGCCTCTGATAGTAATAACAAATCATTCAGTCCAAATTTTTTATCCAATTCAATCTGCACTCTTTTAATTGCAGGAACCTAAAAAAATTCTCCTTTATATTCCAAATTGCAGGGACACGTTCATGACTTACTTCACATCCTTGTGGTAATTTTCTTACTGTGGACCTAGTAGCTTCTGTGTCCACCAAAAATGTGATTTCTTAATTTTGAGGACCTATTTTCAGTTTTATCAAGGACTCTTCTAGGTGTTCAGTCCTCATTAAGAGAGCCCCTGACCCCCCTAGTCCTCTTGAAACATTTTCTCATCTCGCTGCCTCTTTCTACAGAATTTTTGTAGGTGTCCCTTTTTGTGGCAATAAAAACAAGTGTGTCCTGTTTTCCTGTGTGTCCAGGACAAGAAGTTTGTAAATGTCCTTTATGGTGACAGGAAAAACACGTGGATCTCATATCCCCAGAGGTGGACCTGCCTTTTTCTCTTGTTTTTTCTTTCCTGAGTGCTTCTCTGTATTCATGGTTGTCTGTGTTTCCTTGACTGCTGCCATTAAAATCTGTGGGTTTTTCTTTTGCCTCTCCTCATCCCTTCTCACATACACTTTCTGTGCTTCTCTTAACAATTCCTGAAGCCCCCTATCCTGCCAATTTTCTCCATTTTCCAGCTTCTTCCTGATGTGCCCCCAGGCCTTAGCTACACATTGTGTTTTCAAAAGGACCTGTCCTGCTGCAGTGTTGGGGTCTACACCTAAATATAACTCCAAGACTTTTCTTAGTCTTTCTAACCAGTCTGCCAGGGCTTCATCCTTCCCTTGGTGCTCACTTAGAGCTTTCCCTATATTCTGCCCCTTGGGCACTGCTTCCCAGATTCCTCGGATAATCATCCACCAGAGATCACTCATATTCTGCCTGTGTCTTTCATTCTGATTATTCCAACCTGGATCTTGCATAGGCCATTTCTGATCCCCCTGGTCTGGCCCTTGACATTCTCTGTCCCAAACCCTCATTCCTGAATGTCTCAGCATTTCTCTTTCTTCCATGGTAAACAAGATTCCTAAGATAGACTGCAGTTCCACCCAGGTGTATATATTTGGCCCCAAGAACTGATC
The DNA here is from genome assembly GCA_022316685.1 of Progne subis subis. NCBI lineage: Eukaryota > Metazoa > Chordata > Aves > Passeriformes > Hirundinidae > Progne > Progne subis. The sequence goes on along the minus strand of JAKJHU010001594.1, from coordinate 42,008 downwards.
TAATCTCTCTGCCATTCCAAGAGGATCCTCTAGCAGCCTGCCCAGCTCCTTCTTAAACTCCCTGACATCCCCTGTGTTCAGGGGAACACTCCCATCACCAATAGGTCTCTGTTCTGGGTTTGCCATTGGAACTTTTCTAAGCGTCTGTAGTCCATCTTCCATTTTTGCTTCCCCATCCCCATCATCACTTCACCCTGTCCCCCACCTCTAGTTCTATGTGCTACTGGCTCCTCCTGAATAGGGGGTGTGTTTGCATTTACAGGAGGACCCTCGGGGGCTTGGGGTTGAACGGGCTGATTAGGTTGCCTATAAGGGGGTGGGAGGTGATCTAACAGATCCTAGGGCTTGTGTCTGTCTTTTTTGGCTGCTTGCCCTCTAGTTTGTAAAGGATAGAAGGGAAAACCCTTGATTCCTTGCCTTCGAGTGACAAATTCACCCTTTCCCCTGGGAAGCCACAGAGCAGCATATTTGCTTTCTTCCTGAACAAAAGGTTCTTTTGAATTCACATACAAATTCAAAGACTGGCAAATCCAATCTCCAAACAGTCCAAACTTTGGCCAATATAAATTATCTTTCCAGATAATTTCCTTTGTCCATTTAAACATTCAATTATTAATAATTTTTCTGCTTACTTTTTCCTCTTCAGGATTCACATGCATCCCAGAATCGTAACATTATCCCCAGTGGACTGTCCTGAGGGATGCTCCCCTTCTGAGAACCCCCCTCACAGTTCCCAGCTATACCAGGCTATTGTAAATTTCTTTCATAATTCGCAGCTCCTGGTTCTAAGGAGTTACTTTTCTTTGGACCCATTTTTGGTGGCAACAAATCAAGAAATCCCTGGTACCAGGAGAATCTTGGTCTCCCTCACTCACTTCATGGTTCAATCCTCTCACTTATTATTCTGTTGCACTATCTTGTCTTTTACCAACTGTTTGCCTCACACGGAATTCCAATCTTTCTCCCAATCTGTCTTCCCTGACTATATCCTTCTAGCCACTTCCCCTCGCAATCTCTCTTAGTCTCGTACTTAAGTTACCGAGTATTTTCTTCTCAAAGAAAATGGAACTTGACTCAATTGCTCCTCTCCTTATTCACCTCACCCAGTGATCAGATTGCTCCCTTCTCCTCGAGGAACTTCCCCTGGGTTCTCGGGCTGGGACCCTTCCTGCCAGTCCCTCCCAGGGATCCTCATTCGTTCTTTCTTTTCACTTCCCTCCTTTCCCAGCTGGTCTCCTCACAGAGAGCTGAAAACGCAGTACTGGGAGGTTCACACTTGCTTCAGGGGTCGGGGCTGCCAGCCCCCATTTTAGATATTCTACACACACACAAACATACAGCTGCCCCTCTGCCCAACCCCATGGTACTTACACAGTCCATTTCTCCACACGGTTCTTGTGCAGAAGACATTTTACAGGACCTTTACCTTTAGCCGGCACTCCAATGGCAGCCCTTGTGTGTGCCTCCTATTGCTGGCTTGCTTTGCTGATGCATTATTGTAATTGGAACTCCTTCTCCAAGGGAGCCTGGTCTAAGCTCGGGACCACCTTAAAAGAGCTGGTGGGGAGCTCCTTCCCGAGAGTAGCCGTCCTTCCCCAGGCTGGATTTCCCAGGTTTCAGCACCAATTTGTTATCAATGAAGCTCTATATGTCTATTTTAATAAACAACAAAGTTGCATTTAGCAGCAATGCAATCTTTTTTAAGTAGCATTTTATAATCAAGCATATACAAAAAAAATTGGAAGTGATTAATTAAAGGTAAGTAACGTTCAAATAAAGGATAAGCAAAACCGACCAGAGTATTATAGGGAGTTTCTCTCCCTACTTCATGTACAAAACAAAGTAATCCAACTTAAACTTATATACTGTATGCTAATACATATTCATTAATATTTCCTGTGAATCTCCTATTTTCAATTTGTAAAATCTACGTCACTATACAACATAGCGCATGCTCCACTTGTTGTTAGGGGGTCTTCTTGGCTTTTTGGCGGTCTTCTTCAGATGAAGTCTCAGCATCTTCCTCTCCTCCTATGAATAACCTTACTGGTTGTGCGTGCACTTTAAGCTTTGTGTTATACATAACTAAGCACTATGTTCCAAGAAGTAATTATTTCATGGCTCAAACCACCACCCAAACTCCCTGCCTTGGAAGAGTCCCAACTTTGTCCACCTCAAGGCCAGTTCTGTCTTAAGACATCCTGTATCCCATCACATCTGCAAAGGGCCCATCTCCCTACTTTGGAGTAGTCCCAGCTTTGGCCAATCCAGCTTTGAGACTCTTGCTTATCTCAAACTGCATCCTGTATCTTATTTTTCTAATGTACCATCTGCCAAGGGGCCCATCTTCTTTGTAACAATAATCACATCTACTTTTTCCTTTACTACTTTATGACAAATATTTTTAAATATATATATATTTTAAAATATTGAACCGATTACAATTAGCATGAATGAATTTCATTTAGTACATATTTATAGATTTATATCTACAATGTCCAATTGATATTGACCCTCAGCACATTAAATGCAATCTAAGTTGACATGAAAATTAAGACCCTTCATGGCTGATGATAAATCAGACTTTGTCCCCACCCCCTTGCCACTACTTCTGTCATCCAACCCTTGGCACTCCTATGGATCAGGAACAGTGTGGCCAGCAGGAGCAGGGCAGTAATTCTTCCCCTGTGCTCGGCACTGGTTGGGCAGCACCTCGAGTGCTGTGTGAAGTTCTGGGCTCCTGTCCTGGTTTGGGGACAAATTTGTGAGAAAACCCTTTAATAGGGTCCCTCTGGGAAGCAAACCCAAGTGGCCCCTCCTCCAACCAGTCCGAAAATAAAACCTCTTTGGAGAAAAGTGGAAAAAACTATTTTACTAAACAAATCAAGTGCATACAAGTATAAAGAATGAAAAATATGAAACAATAAACCTCTCCTTCTGAAGTGAGATGGCAAATTGAGAAAGTCCTTGCCGTGGGTGTAGCTCGGCTCTCTCTTAGTCCCAGTCCCTCCGGTGCTGCTGGAAAATGCCGAGGTCCAGGCCCCAGTGGGCTGCAGGTGCAGCCCCCAGTGCTCCCCTGGGTTTTCAGTCCAGAGCAGGTTTAAACAGTTCCAAGAAAAAGGGAAAAAAAAAAAAAAAAATCCAGGGAACTTCTCTGCCCCTAGCTAGCTGAAACTAACTAAAAGCAAAAAAAAAATCTCTGTCCTGCAGTCTCTCCAAGCCTCCGCCGAACACCCCGTCCGCAGAAGAATGTGTAGGAGTCAGGCAGTTTTCTCAAAACAAACTCCATGCTTCTCCTTGCTCTTAGAACCAGTCTTAAAGGCACAGGACTCAATATACAGCACAAACAGAACAGATGATTGGGGATACAAGCATCATAAAGTTACCCTAGGAAAGCTCCCCAGTTCAGGAAGGACATGGAGGGGCTGCAGCATGTCCAGAGAAGGACAACAAGGCTGGTGAGGGTCTGGAACACAAGTCCTGTGAGGAGCACCTGAGGGAGCAGGGGTTGTTTTTCCTCAAGAAGAGGAGTCTTAGGGAAGAAAAGGCAGTGTCAGGGCACTTGATGAAGTCCAAGGTTTTTTCTAACCTTGATGATTCTGTGATTCTCTGAAACCACCCTTGCAGCAGTTGCAGGATGAGCCCTGGGCCTCCTCTCCAGAAGGTCCAGCAGCCCAGGTCCCTCAGCTTCTCCTCACAGCCCCAAAGCCCATCCTGTCAGTCCTGCAGAGCCTCTGCAGCTCCTCCTCCTTGCCCAGAACAGGGAGCCCCACAGCCACACACAGCAGCCCAGATGTGCCCCCCTGGCCTGTGGTGCCTCTGACAAGGGATCAGCACAAGGCACTGCAGGAGGCTGCAGACAATTCCTGAAGCACTTGGAGGATGATCCTGCTCCCCAAGGGATGTTCCCATGGTGCCAAGCCAGGAACTGAAATGGGGAGTGGGGCCAGAGAGGAAAGGTAAACAGGGTTGGGCTGTTTACACAGAAGGGAACTGGGGCAGGCAATAGGAAGGATTTTGCAGCAGAAAGAGTAAAGAAAGCCAAGATGAAGCAAAGGAAATGCTGAGGGCAGTTTGGAGGTGGCTGCCAGACAGCCCTGGCTCTGAGCAACAACGTTTGCAGTGGCACAGGAAACTCACAGCTCATGGGAACAAATTTTCTGGCTGACTTCAGAGGCCACCACAAAGCTGAGTGGTTTCCCTGCTGTGCCCCAGCCCTGCCTGGCCCCAGGGGCTGATGGCATTTGTGCTCCCTCAGGTTCATCTCCCCACACCAACACCATGGGGGTGCTGACGCCTGCTCTGGGCAGTGCACACAGGGGCTCCTGAGCCAGTGCTGCCGTGTCTGTGCCTGCAAGGATGCGGCACCTGTGTGAGCTGGGGGAGAGGCCAGGACTGCAGAGGGGGGATGTTGTTGGCAGGTGCATGAGGACGCTCTGGGACGCTGCCCTGGGGTGTCCAGCGCAGTGGGGATGGATCAGCCCCTGCTCTGCTGCTCCTTCCCGTCTCCCTCAGGCACCTTGCAGAGCCCCAGCCATGCTGTTTGCCCCCAGCCTGCCCACGGCCACCCTGGGGCTGCTCACGGGGCTTTTCTCTGCTGAGCATTGGCCTGGGCGTGTTCTGGAGAGAGCCTGGGCAAGGAGCATCAAGCTCTGTCTTGCAATGCAAGATGTAACCAAAAAAAGTGTTCTATTGCCATCTGTTAAAACCAGGAGGGCAGGTTGTTTATCTCTTCCATGACCCATTCCTCATATCTCTGAGAGGGATCTTCTCTTAATGAGCCAGCTGTGTAAAACCAAATGGGGCAGTGTTCTTGATCTCTTCCATGACCCATCCTTCCTCCAGGGAGATATCTTCTGTTAATGGGCCATTGCCTCTCACTGCATGACTGATAAAATTACATCATCCCATTGTGAGATGCTCCACCCAGAGGGAGGAGCCAAGCATTCCCACCTGGATGTAAGCTGAGATTTAAACACCAGGAGCAGCCTGGTTTCCACTGGATTCCCAGAGGAAGACCAGACCCATCTAAACCACCACTGGACCTTCAGAGGAAAACTACACCCTTCTACAAGATCATTGCTCCAACAAAACCACTTCTGTCGCTCCAGGAGGACTGCAGCCACGATTTGATTGGACTGCAAGCAACACTCTGACTAACTGGGGGACAGGTTGGATTCTGACTCTTATTTTTGGGCATTTTTTTGGTGGTGTTTTTTTTACTACTGCACATTTAGTTTAATTTTCCTACTGAAGAACTGTTATTCCTAATGCAATATCTTTGCTTGAAAGCCCATTAATTTCAAAATTATAATTCAAAGAGAGGGGGTTTGCATTTTCCATTTCAAGGGAGGCTCCTGCCTGTGGAAGAACGGGAGACGAGCCTCATGCTATCATGATCAACAAGTCTCAGATTTATTAACGTGCTCGCGTACAGATATAGTGCAGTTAATTAGTTCATGCATATTACAAAATTGTAGCTCCTAATTGGTTCACTATTTCACAATGCATATTCTTTTTGCAGTTAGCCTTGTAGTTACAGCTACATGATTTCTGCTGATCAACATCCTTGTTATTTTGAAACTTCTCTGTACAAGGATGCAGTATCCGTGCTGTTTGTCACGTCGTCCTGCATGTTCTCTGCTAAACCTTAACAAGTCAGATCTTCTCATGGCCTTTACTTTGCAGCATGGCCTTTACTTTGCAGCCATGCCTCAGACAATCTCTCCACACTTCCCCCGTTTTCTTTTGATTGCACCAATAAATGCTGATTAAACATAGTTTGCATTGTTTGCTGTATGGCATTTTGTAAACACATACAAATACATGGAAGGCAGGTAATTGTTAAAAGGATCACAATGCCTATCACCACAGCTATTTTTAATATAGAGGTAATCCAAGGTCCAAGTCCTAAAGAAGCAAGCCACCCATCTAAACCCCATCCTTGTTCTAATCGCAACTGTCCTGTCAATTTCCTTAAGTTATCGATTTGAGCATGAATAGATTGTGAATGGTCAGACAAGTTCATGCAACACATTCTTTCAAATTCCTCACAACCATGTCCTTGTGCTAAAAGCAGGAAATCTATCGCTGGTCTGTTTTGCAAAGTGGCATGTCTAACTGAATCCACATCAGCTAACAAGTTGCTTAAAGCAAGGGAGGTGGCATTGGTCTGTTGTGTTAACCAGCATCCTAGTTTATTTAAGGTAGCTAAACTTTGAGCACTGGCTACTCCAGGAGCTAAAATAGATGCAAAAATTCTTTGCTCCGCAGACCAAAAATCAACATTTGAATTACATTCCTTTGTAAATTGGTGGGTTAATCGTTTTTCCCGCCTGTGCCTGTGATGCCGTGTGTAATTTAAAATCATGGAAGTGTTTGGGGTGAGTAGCGATAGTCGCCCTAGTGTGCATGGACCACCTCTCAATCGAGAAGGGATACCTGCCCAGGCTCTATCTCCACAGATTAAAAACATGCCTGTTGGCAATGTAAGTGGCACATTTGTTGAAACAGAGATCTTGTTAGCAGTGTAATTGCACCACGTTGAGGCATTTTGATAAATTAGCAAGGAGGAATTGACTGTTGTATAATTGGTCCCTTGGCTTTTTTGGGTTACACTTCTGTAATTAAAATAAACACATGCATCAGCTTTAACTGACCCCAACAATTCTATCTCTTGTGGTTCCAAAGGTGCGAGGGGCAAATAAGGCACCCATTGATCCCACGCATTCGCTGTTGTCCGTGATTCGTTGGCCTTGCATGTTGGTATTTTTGATGGACAAGGCCATTTGTCTGCAGGCACTCCCACTAAGCAGGTGGAAAACGGGTTTCCTGGAGTTGATAAAGAAAGGCATATGGCTTCTTGATTAGTGAGATTAGCTAAGGTAACCCATATATTTCTTTTGGCTGAGGGGAAACCCAAAAAGCACTCGTTATTTGTGTAAAAAGGGTCAAAACACATAACAACCTCATATTTACTCGTTGTTTCTTTTGTCCGTCCTTGCTTTCCTTTTTATCTTAAGCTGTTTAAACCTTTGATTGAGATGTTCCCATTCCGAAGGTACCACAGTCCACTGGCGGGGAATATAACAATAGGTCTCACACTTTTTCTGGATAATTTCTGTATGAACTAAGGCTTTTACTCTTATTATTGAATGTTGCAACTGCCAGCGGGCATAGGCTAAATGTAGCTGCTCTCTGCTTTCAAACAGAGTTATTGCTTGTGGAAAAGGTAACCCAGTGGCCTTTTCTAGTGCCTGATGATGACTTTCACTCCTCCAAGAGCGTCTACAGGCTAAGCACCATAGCTCACCCAATAACGACTGTTGATGAATCCACTCGTGTTGCCTACATCCCCCACAATGTATTAAAACCCAAGCACGGTGCTGTCGGTCCCAACAACAAAGACAACCCTGTGTTCTAATATTCCCCAACTGATAGTTTGCTAAACAAGTTAACAAATATGTGAATTGATCCGTAGTAACTGGGTAGCAAAGCGAAGGATCAAGCACTGTCTGGAGAAACTCCCGGTGGGGGCGGATCAGGCTGTCCAGGCGCAGTCGAGGGTTCCTGATGCCCTCCACTCTGAGGCTTCAAGGTTGGCTTTGTCCACCGGGCCGGGATCCACTCAGGACCTGTTGGGGTGGAAACACAAAGATATCCTCTTCCCCAGTATAGTACTCTTGCTGGACCCTGCCACAACCCTGTCTTTAAACATTTGTATCTAACCCAGACCTCTGCTGACTCTTTAGCCTTGCTTTCATTCAGCATTTCAAAGTGCGTGACAGCGGCTGGCATCTCAGATGATCCAAATACACATAAGTGGTTCAGTACAAACAGTGTTTTAAGTAGGCATTCCTGTACATCTGTAATATCACTGAATCTCTCAATATAAGTCTTTAGGGTGCTATTTGCGCTCTCTACTATAGCTTGCCCTCCGGGGTTATGTGGGATGCCTGTAATATGTCGTACCCCCCATTGTTTCAAAAATATTCGGACTCGGCCACTAACATAAGCCAGGCCATTGTCGGTTTTTAGCTGTTGACAAACTCCCATGACTGCGAAGCAGCTAGTAAGGTGTCTAATTACATGAACAGCCCTCTCACCCGCTTGAGGCGTCGCCCAAATATAGTGACTATATGTATCTACAGTAACATGAACATATTTTAAGCGACCAAAGCAATTAACATGTGTAACATCAGTCTGCCATATTTCATTAGCTCTGGTACCACGAGGGTTCACCCCTGTGCCCAAACCCAAGCCTTTGTTGTGATTACAGCATATGGGACAGCTTCTGACTATTGATGTGGCTTCTGCATGCGATATACGGAACTGTCTCTGCAGGCCTTTTGCATTTTGATGGAAGATGGAGTGAGCTTCTCTTGGCAATGTGTGTTGAGGCAAAGGTACTGCTATGGCTGATACCAGATCATCTGCTCGCTGATTCCCTTCTCCCAAGCCAATGTCCCATTTGTGGCTCCGTATATGTAGCACTGCATAAGGCTGTTCTCGCTGCCGTAACACTTTCTGTAGTTGCGTCAGGAGCTGATACAGTCTCTGGTTTTTTACATCTTTGGTGAAGGCATCCTCTATTCGATTGGCAACACCTGCCACATATAATGAGTCCGTTACAATATTGAGCGGTCCTCCAAAATTTGTTAATGCCCACACCACAGCAAGTAGCTCCAATGTCTGTAATATATCAGTAGCTTCTGCCTGTAATATCTTCTTGTTCCAGATTCCTTCCTCATGCCAGGTGATAGCGGCCTTCCGGGATTTCTTTCCGGCATCAGTATATACCGTAAGTGCTTCCAATATGGGCTTGTCCTGTTTTTTAGGAACGACCATCCATCTGTGTGATCCTACCCATTTTAACTGAGCTTTTGTATTATTTGGAGCAATGATACTACTGCTGCCTAGCAGTGCTTCTTGCAGTTCCATGGAATTGGCCAAATACCAATCAAGAGCATCTCGTTGTAAGGGCACAAATATTGTCTCCGGCTCTAGGCCTAAGATCTGTACCACGCGTTGACGTCCCTTTTTGATAAGAAGGCACAATAACTCGATTTTTTGCCATATAGTTTTTTGTTGTTGTAATGGGGGAACTATCCACTCCAATACCCAATTCTCCCCCGTTTTCTTTTGAAGTTGAGTCAACGCGCCCATAAAGTGTGTAGGTCCCAGCCATATGGTGATATCAACAGGTAGGTCCAGAGACCTGCGGCGAACTTGGCCTTGTATAACACAGTCGGCGATAAGTTGGATGACCTGACACTGTTGGGAGGAGACACATACCGGTTGAGCAGGGTCAGTGCCTTTGAGCAGGGGGCACAGCTGATCAATAAGTTCATTAGGAATCCCAATGATTGGCCTGAGCCACTGCAAATCTCCTAACAATTTTTTCGCATCATGTAAAGTGGTAACATCGCAGTGAAAGTCTAGTTTTTGTGGGGAAACTACTTGCTGTGTCAAAGTCAATCCCAAATATTTCCATGGTGCTGAGCGTTGAATTTTTTCTGGGGCAACAACCAACTTATGCTCAGCAAGGAACTGTGTTATAATCTGAATTTGTAAATCCGAAAAGGGATGAGTCTGTGCAAATAAAATATCATCTATGTAATGATAAATAATCACCTTTGGCCATCTTTCCCCCAGTGGCTGCAAAGCAGCTTGGACAAAAAGTTGACAAAGTGTTGGACTGTTGCGCATGCCCTGGGGTAACACAGTCCATTCATACCGAGAGTCAGGGCTTTGATGATTTATGGCTGGTAAGGTAAATGCAAACCGACGTGTATCCTGAGGGTGTAACGCAATGGTAAAAAAGCAGTCCTTTAAGTCAAGGATTAACAAAGGCCAGTCCTGGGGTAACATCGCTGGGCTGGGCAATCCAGGCTGAAGAGCTCCCATTGGTTCCATTTGGGCATTCACGGCACGAAGATCGTGAAGCAGTCGATATTTCCCTGACTTCTTCTTAATAATAAATATAGGAGTATTCCAGGGGCTAGTGGACAATTTAAGATGACCCAATCGGAGTTGTTCCTGTACCAAGGCATGTGCCTGTTGTAAGCTTTCCCCTTTCAGTGGCCACTGCTTAACCCACACTGGGTCGCTGGTAGTCCAAGTGAGGGCAATGGGGAAAGTCCAAGCAGCGGCCATTATCCCAAAGGGTGTTCATTCGTGAGAACGACACCGAGTTGAGCCAGGACGTCTCGGCCGATCAGGCATTGAATAGTAGGTGGCAGCATTGTAATGGAAAAAGACGCTTGCGCCTGCTTCCCTTCGAGAATCACAGTAACCACGGGTGTTCGGCTCGCAAGGGTCATTCCCCCGACCCCAGTCACCGTGGTGGCAGAGGCCTGTAATGGCCAGTCCTTGGGCCATTCTTGTGGAGCAATAATACAGGAGTCTGCTCCAGTGTCCAGTAATCCAACAAGGGTTATACTTTGATTATTAAATTGAAGTTCCACTTTCTTCCTAGGGCGATCCGATAAATCCACAGTCATTAAAATTAGTCCTTCTGTGGAGCTAAAGCCTTCTTGCCCCCTTGGCTTTTGTTGCATTGGAGTAACTTCTTTGGTTATCTGGGGAAGTGGTATTAGCTGCGCCAGTCTCTGTCCCTTACTAATTTTTAAAGGTGGATATTGGGTATAGGCCATAATCATAACTTCCCCACAATAGTCCGCATCAATGACACCAGGTAACACAAATAGTCCCATCATCGTGGTTGAAGAGCGACCTAGCAAAAGTCCTCCCACTGCTCTTCCATTAATAATGATAGGTCCCTTAAATCCAGTTGGAATCTTGTGCGGGTGTGTAGTCATTATGGTGACATCTGCTGCGGCTGCCACGTCCATGCTGAGGCTCCCGCTGGTGGCTGGTTGTAGTTGTTGGCTGATGCTGTGGATGGCACTGGTGGCATTGCAGCTGCTATTTGTGTCCCTGCGTGGCTGCTGTTCGCGCTGCTCCGGAAGTTTCCCGATCTCCGGCGACAGGCAGTGGTATTATGTGAGTCAGAGCGGCATTTTGCACACCAGACTCTGGCCGCCTGACATTCTCGGCGTAGATGCCCGCTACTACCACAGCGAAAACATTTCATGCGTCCACCAGGTGGTGAGGGACGAGGGCCGGTGCTTGCCGTTGCTGCTTGGAGAGGCGCAAGAGCTGCTAACACCTGTGTCTGTGACGTCTTTGCCTGTTCCTGTAGTCCTAATCCTAACTGCTTAATTGCTTCCACTAAAAATGCCTGCGACCCTGATGGCACAGTTGCTGCTTTTTCTAATAAGTCTACTATTGTCCAGTCTCCTGCCATAGTGGTTATTATTGATCTAGTAGAGGAATTACAGTTCTGGAGAACACACTGCTTTAACAAAGCTCCCTTCATAAAGTCCTGGACACCGGCTTTATCTATAGCCTCAGCAATTTTATCAACAAAAGGACCTAATGCTTCTTCTCGACCCTGTTTTATTCCCATGTAAATAGGTATACCTCCAGGTGCTTTGACTTTTTCAATAGCTCTTTTGGCTACTCTCATTGCCTCACGGCATTTATCTGGCCCCATGAGTGCCTGTGCCTCCATCTGTTGAAACGGTCCTAATCCCAACAACTCATCTAATGTGAGGCCCTGTAATGGATCTCCTTGTCCTCTTTGTATGGCGACTGAGGCTTGAGCTTCAGCCTTCCAATGTGCATTAAACAAAAGGTGTTGATGTTGTGTAAAGATGAGCCTAGCAATCCCCTTAATATCTGATGGTAGCAAAAAGTGGGCATTGAAAAGGTATTCAAGCATCTGCTTTGTGGGCTCACTAGTGACCCCATATTGCCCCACAGTGGAGCGCAATTGTGCTAGCATTTTCCAATCTGAAACTGTTACTGTGGCTTGCAGTCCTCCAGCAGGATTAGGGGCAAAAGTAACTGGGAAGGCAAGGCACCCGGAGGCTGCCTCTAATATGCCCTGATCACCCTGTTCGGCACCTTGCCGTGCTAGGGCTGCCCAAACCTCCCGGTGCTCCCTTGCCATGGCCCCCGCAAGGTCAGACTCTGCCCCAGGGATAGGCTCTTGGCTGCTTGCCGACTGAGGGATAAGGACACTGTTCTCAGGGCTGTAAGGAGGCCCCCCCTTATTACTCCTCTCCCGGACAGGCTCTTCTGCTACTGGAGGAGCTGAAGGTGAAACGGGTGCTGCAGCCGGCAAATGAACTGTCGTGAATACGGGGGGATTAGGGGTACTAGTGCCCCACTGGGGATCATACTTTTGATTCTTTTCCTGAGCCGTAACTACTTCCCGTGCTGCCCTTTTCTCTGCCTGATACAAAAGTAACTCGTTGTGAACTACCCTCCAAAGTTTACTCATCTTTTTCGCCGCCTTATCATCATCTAACGTGAGTTCCCACAGCTTATCCCCGAACCGTCTCCATTCAGACAATTCATGGACAGTATGAGGGTTAATAAAGAAACCTTGAGAGTAAGCGAACTTTAAAAGGTCTGGTAGTTCTTTACTTAATTCTATCCCTTTAACCTGCCGCTTTTGCAGAAATGCTGTAAATAAATCATATGCTGCTTGCCTATCCATACTCACGTCAGCGCTGTTGCAGCCTCTCCAGGTCTCGGCAGCACGTATCGGCTAAGCCCACCTCTGTGGTCGCTTAGGGCACGGAGCTCTCCAGTAATGCTCTGTAGCCGTCCCTCTGCTTGCAGGACCCGAACCCTACGTTGCTTCTCACCGTGGTATCACGTCGTCAGGGTCACCATTTGTGGAAGAACGGGAGACGAGCCTCATGCTATCATGATCAACAAGTCTCAGATTTATTAACGTGCTTGCGTACAGATATAGTGCAGTTAATTAGTTCATGCATATTACAAAATTGTAGCTCCTAATTGGTTCGCTATTTCACAATGCATATTCTTTTTGCAGTTAGCCTTGTAGTTACAGCTACATGATTTCTGCTGATCAGCATCCTTGTTATTTTGAAACATCTCTGTACAAGGACGCAGTATCCGTGCTGTTTGTCACATCGTCCTGCATGTTCTCTGCTAAATCTTAACAAGTCAGGTCTTCTCATGGCCTTTACTTTGCAGCATGGCCTTTACTTTGCAGCCATGCCTCAGACAATCTCTCCACATACAATAACCCAAAAGACCCAAAAACTGCTTTATTTCTCTTTTAGACGTTGGGGGTCCCATGTTCAATATTCCTGGAACCTTTTCAGGGTCTAGCTTTTTCTTTTGCTTACTAATCCAATGACCTAAACACCACACTTCTGACTCTGCAAACTGCAATTTTGACTTTGATATCTTCAGCCCATTTTCTCCCAGAAAATTTAGAAGCTTAATAGTACCCTTTGTAATTCCCTCTTCAGTTTCTCTTGCTACTAGAAAATCATCTACATGCTGTAGCAGCTTAATTCCTTTGGGTAACTCAAAGGACTTCCAAAGATTTTCTAACGTCCTTCCAAAAAGATTCGGTGCCTCTGTAAAACCTTGCGGTAGCACCGTTCACCTTAATTGCTCTCTCCTACCTGTATCTGGGTCCTCCCACTCAAAGGCAATCCCTACTGCCCTCATCCAGAGGGCAAGTTCAAAAGGCATCCTTTAAATCCACAATCCTGTACCAAATGTAATTAGGAGGTATCTGGCTTAGCTACTCCTGGACAGCGGGTAATGGTTCTTTGATTTACCGCTCTGAGATCCTGGACTAGTCGGTAGCTGCCATCAGGCTTCTTTACCGGCAGGATGGGGGTATGATGTGGTGACACACAGGACTCCAACACCCCCTGATGTACTCAATTCTCAACTACCATTTTCAATCCCTTCCGACCTTCCAGTGATATCGGATATTGTTTTATTCGACTGAGGATTTCTGGGTTCTGTATTTCAGCACTAATGGGCTGAATGTTTAATTTTCCTACTTCACCAGTATACCACAGAGTGTCACTAATCTCAAAATTATCTTCTTCAGTTAAGGAATAGGTGTTATTTTACAGGGTGTTATTTTAATTCCCAAGGTTATTATTCAGTCTCTTCCTAATAAATTATTATCAGCCTCTGGTATTAATAACAAATCATTCAGTCTAAATTTTTTTATCCGTTCTATCTGCACGTTTTTAATTACAGGAACCTGAAAATCTTCTCCTTTAACCCAAATTACAGGGACACGTTCACGACTTACTTCACACCCTTGTAGTAGTTTCCTTACTGTGGACCTAGTAACTTCTGTGTCCACCAAAAACGTGATATCTTCCTTTTGAGGACCTATTTTCAGTTTTATCAAGAGCTCTTCTAGGTGTTCAGTCCTCATTAAATAGAGCTCCTGACCCCCCTAGTCTTCTTGAAACATTTTCTCATCTTGCTGCCTCTTTCTACAGAATTTTTATAGATGTCCCTTTTTGTGGAAATAAAAAGAAGTGAGTCCTGTTCCCCTGGAGGTAGGACAAGAAGTTTGTAAGTGTCCTTTCTGGTGACAGGAAAAACATGTGGATCTCGTATCCCCAGAGGTGGGACCTGCCTTTTTCTGTTGTTTGTTCTTTCCTGAGCACTTCTCTGTATTCATGGTTGTCTGTGTTTCCTTGACTGCTGCCATTAAAATCTGTGGGTTTGTCTTTTGCCTCTCCTCATCTCTTCTCACATACACTTTCTGTGCTTCTCTTAACAATTCATGAAGCCCCCTATCATGCCAATTTTCTACTTTTTCCAGCTTCTTCCCAATGTGCCCCCAGGCCTTAGCTACAAATTGTGTTTTCAAAAGGACCTGTCCTGCTGCAGTGTCAGGGTCTACACCTGAGTATAACTGCAAGGCTTTTCTTAGTCTTTCTAACCAGTCTGCCAGGGGTTCATCCTTCCCTTGGTGCTCACTTAGAGCTTTTCCTATATTCTGCCCCTTGGGCACTGCTTCCTGGATTCCTCAAATAATCATCCACCAGAGATCACTCATATTCTGCCTGTGTCTTTCATTCTGATTATTCCAGCCTGGATTTGCATAGGCCATTTCTGATCCCCCTGGTCTGGCCCCTGACGTTCTCTATCCCAAACCCTCATTCCTGAATGTCTAATCATTTCTCTTTCTTCCATGATAAACAAGATTCCTAAGATAGACTGCCATTCCACCCAGGCTGTATATATTTGGCCTCAAGAACTGATCTAATCTCTCTGCCACTCCAACAGGATCCTCTAGCAGCCTGCCCATCTCCTTCTTAAACTCATTAACATCCCCTGTGTTCAGGGGAACACTCACATCACCAATAGGTCTCTGTTCTGGGTTTGCCATTGGAACTTTTCTAAGAGGGTATAGTCCATCTTCCATTTTTGCTTCCCCATCCCCATCATCACTTCTCCCTGTCCCCCCACCTCTAGTTCTATGTGCTACTGGCTCCTCCTGAATAGGGGGTGAGTTTGCATTTACAGGAGGACCCTCGGGGGCTTGGGGTTGAACGGGCTGATTAGGTTGCCTATAAGGGGGTGAGAGGTGATCTAATGGATCCTAGGGCTCGTGTCTGTCTTTTTTGGCTGCTTGCCCTCTGGTTTGTAAAGGATACAACAGATGACCTTTGCTACCCTGCCTTCAAGGAACAAATTCACCCTTTCCTCTGGGAAGCCACAGAGCAGCATAGTCACTTTCTTCCTGATTAAATGGCTCTTTTGAATTCACATACAAAATCAAAGCCTGGTAAATCAAATCTTCATATGGTCTAAACTTTGGCCAATATAAGTTATCTTTCCCGATCATTTCCTTTGTCCTTTCAAACATACAATAATTAATCATTTTCTGCTTGTTTTTTCTTCTTCCAGATTCCCATGCATCTCAGAATCATAACATCATCCCCAGTGGACGGTCCTGAGGGATGCTCCCCTTCTGAGAACCACCCTCACAGTTCCCAGGCATACCAGGCTCTTGTGAATTTCCTTCATAATTCACAGCTCCTGGGTCTAAGGACTTATTTTTCCTTGGACCCAATTTTGGCAGCAACAAACTAAGAAATCCGCAGTACCAGGAGAAGCTTGGTCTCCCTCCCTCATTGTGTGGTTCAATCCTCTCACTTATTATTCAGTTGCACTATCTTGTATTTTGCCAACTGTTTGCCTCACACCTAATTCCAATCTTTCTCCCCATCTGTCTTCCCTGACTATGTCCTTCTAGCCACTTCCCCTTGCAATCCCTCTTAGTCTCGTACTAAAGTTACCAACGATTTTCCTCTCAAAGAAAATTGAACTTGACTGAATTGCTCCCTCCTTATTCACCTCGCCCAGCAATCAGATCGCTCCCTTCTCCTCAAGGACCTTCCACTGGGTTCTCGGGCTGGGAACCCTCCCTGCCAGTCCCTCCCAGGGATCCTCACTCATTCTCTCTTTTCACTTCCCTTCTTTCCCAGCCGGTCTCCTTGTGGAGAGCTCAAAACGCGGTACTGGGAGGTTCACACTTGCTTTGGGGGTCTGGGCTACCAGCCCCCATTTTAGATATTCTACACACACACAAACATACAGCTGCCCGCCTGCTCAACCCCATGGTACTTACACAGTCCGTTTTCCCACACAGTTCTTGTGCACAAGACGTTTTACAGGCACCTTTACATTTAGCCGGCACTCCAATGGGAACTTTTATGCATGCCTCCTTTTGCTAGCTTCTTTTGCTTATGCATTATTGTAATTGGAAATCCTTCTCCAAGGGAGCCTGGTCTAAGCTTGGGACCACCTTAAAGAGCTGGTGGGGAGCTCTGTAGTGGTGTGGGATTTGGTTTTGGTTTTATCGTATGTGCTATTAATTTATGGTTCGTTCTATGTACCCCAGTTTGTTCCCCCTAATGATCTTTCCCTGCTCTTCTCCCCTCCAACCGTTATATGTCAATCCCCCACCTCCCCTCCTCTGGGGTCTGCCTGTCATCTTGGGGCCTTCCCCTGGAGCTAGAAAGTTCTTCCAAGGGCATCGAGTGATAGGTCAGATCCAGAGGGAGTCCTTCCTCATCATTCATGTATGGTTTATGAAAGTATCATTCATCCATGTGACCCCTCCCCGGTGATCCCTGATTTGCTCACCCACTGCCTCTTCTCCTGGTTCCACCCCCAGATAAAAGCTGCTGGCAAGCAGCCTGGGGGTCTCTGCCTAGGCAGTTACCTGGAGGTCAGGAGGTCCCACGCTGGGGCTCCAATTAAATCTTGTGACCCGTTCAGCAGAGTCCGCATTTCTATCTCCACCGTCGTTGCCCTGCACCACCTGTGCCTGCTGCCGAGGTCGTGTGGGATGCAAGGCCCCACAGGATCGGGTTAGCTGGCACGGCCAGCTGTCCGTACCTTTCCACACCACGGTGCCTGAGCTAGCCCGGGCGTGCATGGAGACCACGCATAAGGAACTGCATCATCCTTCTTTTATTTTCATTTCTTGCCTGATGTTAGCATTAGAATTGGAGTATTTTGGCAAAAGTTGGTCATTTTCAGTGCCCCTCATTTCAGCTCCGTCCATTTGGTCTCAATCATTCCGGTTCCAAATATTCTCGGTTGTTTCATTCACACTGTTTCTCATTATATCTCCTTTCCTGAGCATTTGTTAGACTTTGTTCCCTGTTTTCAAGATTTCATTCCCTTTCCCAAAAGGAAGACTTTCCAAAGGGAATGAAATCTTGCCATTTCAATGAAGATTAATTGGGCAAGCTTCTGTCCCTTTCCCTGCACTTCTTGTCATACCATCCACTTTGTGCTTTTCACATGCTTCTAAAATTTTTCCTTTTTTCATTTTAAGTTTGCATTTCTTCCATTTCTTTTCCTCTCCTGCATTTATTTCCATTTCTTGCCTGATTGCAGCATTTGAATTGGCGTATGTTTGGCAAGTGCTGGTCCTTTTCAGTGCCCCTCATTTCATCTCAGTCCATTTGGTCACAATCACTCCGGATCCAAATTTTCTCGGTTGTTCTCATTCACATTGTTTCTCATCATATCCCCTTTCCTGGGCATTTGTTAGACTTTGTTCCCTGTTTTCAAGTTTTCATTCCCTTTCCCGAAAGGAAGACTTTCCTTTCGGGAAAGGGAATGCAATCTTGCAATGTCAATGAAGATTAATGTGGATAGATTCCATCCCTTTTCCATCACTTTTTCTCGTACCATCAATTTTTTTCTTTTCACATAATTTCAAAATTTTCTCTTGTTCATTTTAAGTTTTCGTTTTTTAGGTTTTTTTTCACTCTCCATCATTTATTTCCATTTCTTGACGAATTGCAGAATTTGAGTTGGAGTACATTTGGCAAGTGTTGGCCCTTTTCAGTAAACTTCATTTCATCTTTGTCTATTTGGTCTCAATCACTCTGGTTCCAGATTATCTCAGTTGTTTTCACTCGCACTGTTTCTCACAATATCTCCTTTCCTGAGCGCTTGTTAAACTTTGTTCCCTCTTTTCAAAGTTTCAAGGAAGATTAATTGGGCAAGCTTCAACCCCTTTCCCTGCACTTCTTGTCATCCCATTCACTTTTTGCTTTTCACATGCTTTAAACATTTTTTGCTTTTACATTTTAAGCTTGCATTTCCTCAATTTCATTTTCTCTCCTTCCTTCCTTTATTTCCACTTCTTGCGTGATTGCAGCATTTGAATTGGAGTACTTTTGTCAGGTTTTGGTCCTTTTCATTGTGCCTCATTTCATCTCCGTCCGTTTGGTCTCAATCACTCTGTCCTGGTTTAGAGACAAATTTGGGAGAACACCCCTGAATGAGATCCCTCTGGGAAGCAAACCCAAATGGCCCCTCCCTCCAACCGGTCCGGTAAAAAACTTCTTTGGAGAAAAGTGGAAAAAACTATTTTACTTAACAAACAAAGTGCATACAAGTATAAAGAATGAATAATATGAAACAATAAAACCTCTCGTTCTGGAGTGAGATGGCAAATTGAGAAAGTCCTTGCCGTGGGTGGAGCTCGGCTCTCTCTCAGTCTCTCCTCAGTCCCAGTCCCTCCGGCGCTGCTGGAAAATGCCGAGCTCCAGGCCCCGGTGGGCCGCAGGTGCAGCCCCCAGTGCTCCCCTGGGTTTTTTAAGTCCAGAGCAGGTTTAAACAGTTCCAAGAAAAAGGAAAAAAAAACAGTCCAGGGAACTTCCCTGCCCTCGCTAGCTGAAACGAACTAAAAGCAAAAAAAATCTCTGCTGAACACCCCGTCCAGAGGAGAATGTGTAGCAGTCAGGCAGTTTTCTCAAAACAAATTCCATGCTTCTCCTTTCTCTTAGAACCAACCTTAAAGGCACAGAACTCAATATACAGCACAAAGAGAGCAGACGACTGGGGATACAAGCATCATAAAGTCACCCAAGGACACCAATCAAAAAGGGTGGCATCAAAATTTTCATCAAATTGGGTATAGGATCCTTTTGGACGGGAAAATTTATTCTTTTGTTTCCATTCTTGTAAGAGAGTAATGTTTGGGGTGAGTGTTGTAAGTCGGCCAAAGGTGCATGGACGTCCTTGGATGCGGAAAGGGATTCCTGCCCACGCCCTATCGCCGCAAATTAGGAACACGTCCTTGGGAAGTGCCCTGGGAATAAGGAAGCCAGAAGTGTCAAATGGAATTTTTGTTGTGTAGTTCCACTAGTTGACCAAATTGTAGATTTTATTTAGGGGGTTTACTTTGATTTTTGTAACTAGAGGCCGTATTTTGAAAGTGAAAATTAAAACAATGACTAGGTTTTGCTGAGACAAGCAGATCAAGCTCTTGGGACTCGGAGTTTGCTGCTGGGTTTTCTTTGTGAGCGTCTGTTGTAGCTTTGGGTATGAGCTTCACCCACTGTTCCCAGGCTCCTCGGGCTGGTCCTTTCTCTGCGGTGGGCAGGGCAGGCCAGTTCCCTGCAAAGGGATGCAGAGGTGATGGCTCGTTGATTCCGAATGGGATTCCTACCAGGCACGACGACAGAGGACTGCTGACGGAGCCCATGGACAGGCACAAACTGTCTTGCTGGAGGGTCTTGGCAAGTGTCACCCACACATTTTCTGGTGGTTGTCCGATCTTCCATGCTTTGATGTTGAGGAGCATGAGGAGTGTGAGGAGCATCCGCATCACTGTGACACGGTAACTGCCTCTCATCTCAGAGGGGTCCTTTGGGGTTTGCTTCTAAAAAGAAAAACTAGTTTAAACTATCAACATATTATTTAGGCAACTAGGGAACTTTAGGAAAAGAAGGGGTACGGGAAACAGGTATCTGGGGGATTTTTTGAGGGGGGTAAGATAAAAGAAATTTAAACTGCTGTCCCTTCAAGGGGGGGGGTGTTTGGCAGGTTATTTGGATCGTCCTCCGATCCTTTACTGTCTTTGTCTAGTTTGTTTTCCCCTCCCTGTTGAAAAACTGAAAAGACAGTGTTAATAACATGCTTGCAATGATATAAATGATAAAGATAGATGGATAAAGGCAGTAAAAGAATGGTTACAGTAATAACAAAGAAATAAGGAGTTTCATAAATATTTTCAGCAGCTATCTGTTCTGTGACTTGGTCTTCACTTTTATGTCTAAAGTCAGTTGTTAGCGGTTTTTGAGTGGTTATATCAGTCTTTTTTGGATCAGGAGTGTTGGTTGGGGGCTCACTCTTTTGGCATTGGTCTTTTAGTATTTGTATTGAGTTCTTCCATGGTGTATTAAATACCACTAAGTTACATAGTTCATACTTGTAATCTTGTTTTAATTTCACCACTATGTTATATTTGATTCCTCCTGCAACTTGCTTTTCTGCCTTTATGACCTTTACAATTTGGCTTGGGAGCAGATGGTAATTACTTTTGTCATACCGGGCAATAGCGTATTGCAGCATCTTCTGCGCTGCAGCATCTGTTTCTGGGTGTTCTACTGCCTGGACCACGGTCTGGGTGGTGATGATAAAACCAATCAGCAGGAGAATATGTCTTGTCTCCATACTTTGTCTCTTTTTGCAGGACGGTGGGTCAGTGTTCTATATCAATAAAACCCAACAATTTAGTAGTTTAACAAATAGAAGAGATATTTTTAAATAAAGTTAACAACATAGCTTGGGTAAAACGATTTTGTGGGAGAGGGTAAGGAAATAAGGGTAAGGAATAAAGGGTAAGGAAAGAAATCACTTCTTTTCTTAGTTTTTGTTACATCCGGTAGGCCTTGCTTGTCTTGTCTCTTGTCTGGTCACAGGACACTGAGCTGTCTTTTGTGGGACTGGCCATCTTCTCCTCCTCTTCCAAGTGGCTGTCTGCTGCACCTTTGGTGACTCTGTATTTTGCTCAGAATTGGCTTTATTAGTATCTGTGGGTCCTAGGTAAGGTTTGATGCTCTTTGCAGGAAGCCACCTAGGGCCTGTAGGCATGGATATGCATGTGTACCCTCTACCCCAGGTAATCAACCGAAGAGGGCCTGATATTTGATGTGTTTCTGGGTCCTTGATCAACACAGGCGGCTTCTCTTAAAGCTTAGCTTGGGCTGAATTCGAGAAGTGCCTGATGACGGGGGCGTTCAGCTCAGTGCTTGAACAATTTAGAAAGTTGATCAAGTGCCTTGCAGAGCCTCTCAACGGGAGGAAGTGTCTCTGAACCTCCCCGCTGTTGGTGAAGGGCTCTCTTAAGAGTCTGATGTGTCCTCTCAGTGACTGATTGGCCTGTGGGAGAGTACAGTATCCATTTGTTATGTCTGATGCCCCGATCTGGGAAGAATGCCTTTAGCTGTTTTGAGGAGTAGGCGGGGCCATTGTCTGTTTTAATTTTCTGGGGAATTCCCAGAGTTGCAAAGGCCAATAAGAAATGTCTTTTAACAAAGCAGATGCTTTCACCTGCATGTGCTGAGGTGAAAACTGCACCTGAGAATGTATCTACTGACATGTGAATATACTTCTGCCTACCAAAAGATGGAACATGTGTAACGTCCATCTCCCGCAGTTCATTACTATTGAGCCCTCCTGGGTTGATGCCTTTGTCTAAAAAGGGCACCTGGTATGATTGGTAGACACGAACACGTCAGATATGATTGTGGACATGATCCTACCACAGCTTTGGCGTGTTCCCTGGTGAGGTGAAACATCCTCACTAGTGCTGGGACAATCTCATGATAAAATTGATGGGAGAGCTTGGCTTGTTGGAACGTGTCTGGGAGGGCTGGTGTTTGTGCCACCATTGCCACTGCGTCTGCTCTCTTGTTGCCATCCACAATAGCACCGGGAAGGTCAGTGTGCGACCTCACATTCATGACATGATATGGTTGCTTTCTGTGGGAGATAAGATAAAACAGTTTAGAAAGCAAATTATAAAGGTTTCTATTTGACACCTCCTTTAAAAAGGCATGTTCAGCCCTCATAGCTATACCAGCTACATATGCTGAATCTGTGATTAGGTTAAACAGTTGGTCTTTGAACTTCTCTAATGCCCTGACAACGGCTGCCGTCTCAGCAATTTGTGGAGATCCTTCCACTACTCGGACGTCAGACTCCCACTTCTGTGTCCTAGTGTCTTTCCAAGTCATGACTGACTTATGAGAAGACCCTGAGCCGTCTGTAAAGACTGTCACAGCTTTGAGAGGAGTTTTACCTTGAATGAATTTGGGAACCAAATGAAGTTGTGCTTTAAATAATTTGTTGCCAGGATATGGATGGAAATTTTTCCTGGATAGATATCTAGGGCGAACTGAAGGTTGTCATTATTTTGGAGCAGAAACTCTAGCTCCTTGGTAGTTGCCAATGGCATGTAGATGCATGCAAAGTCACACCCCACAAGAGAGCGGAAGCGAGCCCTGCCCTTACAGATGACTGCTGCCATGGTTTCTTGCGGTGTGGTTACTGTTTTAGTTGGTTGTGCTTGAAGGAAAACCTATTCGAGGATGAGCAATTGGTCTTTTAAGTCTGGGTCCCATTGAAAAATCCGTCCACTCCAATGTGGGACTCTACTTAACGCTGCAAGCAGAAACGGCAAAGATGGATCATACCTGTGGGCCTGTCAGGCTGACAGAACCTCTTGGATGCAGGTAATTGCCTTTCTTGCCTCAGGGGTCAAGCTCCTAGGAGAACTGAGTTCGCAGCTCCCTCACAGAAGGTTAAAAAGCGGAGCGAGGTCTTCTGAGGAAATTCCAAGAAGGGGTCGAACCCAATTAATGGAACCACAGAGCTGTTGCAGTTCATGGAGTGTCTTGGGATTGTTTTTGATGACAATCAGCTGAAGCACGATTGTTTGTTCCTTGACTGTAGCAGGATTTTTGGAGACAGACACAGAGAGGCCTTCCAGTGCTTGGAAAGTTCTGTTGTTTCAGCACTGCCAAGGACGTTGAGCCTGAGAACCAGGACAAAGAGCTTGGGAACAAGCTGATGGCCTCTCAACAAAGTGTAAACGGGTAACTGCAAAGGAATACTTATGCAGATAACACTATCCAATAGTATAGCTGCCTGGAGCTCGTGGACAGGAGGAGACAGCCAATGACATGTAGTAAAATGCCGTGTGAACAGCTTATGCACTAGAATGATGTATGTATAAAAGAACCCTGTGTACCCTGAATAAAATGAGCATTCACCACTACTTCTGTGAAGAAGGTGTTTGACTCTGGCTGTTCTCCATGTTTTTTCAAAATCACCTTTAATTGGCGCTGAACGTCGGACCTTGGGGTGACAACCTGGAGGAGAAAATTAGCGGTGGGACGCTGAGCGGTTGGACGCTGAACTCACCGACAGATGCAGCTGCATTGAGGTGAGACCCTCCAGAAAATAGCAGTCAGACGCTGATCTGCCGAGAGATGCATCAGCATTGAGGCAGAAGCTCACCATCCTTGCAAAGAGTGCGAGGCTGAGCTGGTAAGGGGAACAGGGGGCAGTTTTTTGAAAAAAGGTGGAAGGCTCTGAGTACTCCCTTTCCTGCCCCATTGATGATGGCAAGCATGGAGTGCGAATTTGCTGCCGCATTGAAGTTGCTTATTATTACACTCTGAGAGAGGAAAGGCAGTAGGAGAAAAAGTACTGCAAAAGGTGATTAACTGGGTGCAAGGAAATGGACATTTAACAACCCCTGATGCTGTGAAGTTGGGGAGACATTGCGGGGCCCCTGCCGTGCCCTCCCACCGCCTCCAGCGCCCCGGCACCGTCACTGGCCGATGCCCCGCTCGCCGCTCCCGGCCCGCAGACCATCCCCGTCACCTGAGCTCCGGTGCGCTGCTCCCGCACCGCCACCACCACCACCAAGCCGGCTTGGAGCTTTTCTCAGAAGCAAGGCGCTCCCCCCGATCAAAGGCTTGACGGCAACCCAGTGTAGTACAGTAGCCAAAATGCTTCAAAACCCCTCCGGAGCCACCCCCAGCCCTACTGCTACCACTACGCATGTGCCATGTGCCCCCCCTTTTCTGGCTGTGCCCAAAGAGACACCGGTCGACCAAGAGAGGGGAACCCGTGACCCCTGCTGTTAACCACCTTCCCCAGACGCTGTTCCGCTGCCGGATGAATTAGAGGAGGACCTCGATGATGGAGCACTGCTTCCCTCAGCAGAACCCCGGACAGAACCCACGATTGGTTTAAAAGAACTGACTGATCAAATTCAGGCAGTGATGCAGTGCCTGAAGGAGCGAGCGCAAGCAGCAACTAAGCTACTACTGGAAAAAGCCCAAGAATTATCTACAATAAATGCTAAAAATCAGGAGGAGCCAACATCTTTCAGCTCCCAGTTAACTCCAATGCAACAACTGCTAGAACAAACTGCAGAAAGCAGTTCCCAGGCAACACCTTTGCCTGCCCCCTCCGTGACTCGATGGTCCAAAATTATAGGTGATGCTGTACTAGGACAGTGGGAACCTGCAGGACACATGGCATGTCCTGTAGCGTGTCCTGTCATGTTCAGAGATGGCAATCCTGTGTGTGAGCAGCATGAATGGAAAATCTTGCAACAGGTAAAAAAAAAAACAACACAGTAAAAGAACACAGCTTGAAATCTGAAAAATGCTCGAACAATGTTAGATTGGATTCATACTGAAGATATCCATTCTCCAGCCTGGACTGCTCCCAATCTGATCACCATCATCAAACTGTTAATAACATACTAATAACAGCTCTGTTATTAGTATGTTACTGCTCAACATCTTCAAAGGCAGACGCCTTCCGGGACATTCATTGCTTGTGCCTGTGGCATTCCCAGTCCCTCAATGCTACAGATGGAAAACAAGCAAGAAGGACAAATAGCAGCACTCCGTTAGGAGAGCTTTTTGATCATAGCTGTGATTCATTGTCCATAGTCTTTGTGGTTTTGGGAACTTGTATTGTTGTGCAGCTGGACACCAACCCTGACTGGATGTTCTTCTGTTGTTTTGCTGTGACATTCATGTTTTACTGTGCACACTGACAGACGTACATCTCAAGAACACTGCGCTTCGGCATGATTGATGTGACTAAAGTACAAATCTTCATAATAATCATGCATTTACTGGCAGTGATTGGAGGAACACCTTTTTAGCAATCTCTAATTCCAAGACTGAACATTCAGGTAAAAATACCCCCCAGCTCCTTGTACTGTGGCAGGAACCATATTCTCCTGTGCAAATTAGAGTTGGCAAAAATAGATCCACTATAGCAGGAACAAGTGTCCTCTCACCTTTTCTCCATATTGGCTCCATGATTGTCTCGGCTGCAATGATCTACGAGAAATCTGCTGTGCAGCTCTTTGAGAGGCACCTCTGCCTCTACAGCCTGACTTTTGGCTTTGTGTCTGCCAAGATCACAAATCAACTGGTGGTTGCCCACATGGCCAAGAGTGATATGTACTTATATAACACAGCATTCATAGGCCCAGCATTGCTGTTCCTTGACCAAGCATTTTAACAGCTTTATTGATGAGTATATTGTCCTTTGGATTGCCCTGATCCTGTCCCTGTCTGACCTGCTCCGATACTGTGTCAGCGTGTGCAGCCAGAATTGCTGCCCACCTGCACATCCACGTGTTCTGCATCAAGGGCTGCCCCATGCCCTCAAACCATCACTAGGGATGGGAGCTGCCAGAGGGGAATGGAAAAAAGAGTTAGGCTTCTACAGAAATGGATGAAGACTTGTAAGAGACAAAAGCTAAAAGCAGATGAGAACAAAGGAATAATAATAATAATAGTAGGAATAATAATAATAATAATAATAATAAAATTGTAATAATCAATGTTGTATTATTTTTCTTCTTTGTTATCAGTAACACTTCTTAACTAGTCTCCTGTCTGAGAGAGTGAGTTCCAAGTTCACCTAGTCAACTCTCCATGTAGTCAACTCTGTTGGTTCCAAGCCTGGAAAAGCATGCAGGAAACAAATGTTCTGTCTTTGTAATTACCTTGATTACTAATTTCTCTCTATATAGTGAATGGATCCCCACCAACTAGAGTTTCTTATGTAGTATAATTACATCTGCAGTCTGACTTGCTTTTAATTTTAACATTTCATCATCTCTTAGTGAAATACTTGTTTAGTGTCCACTTGGAATTTATTTACTAAAGACTTAAGCTGGTGAAAACCCAAAGATACCTTACTAAGTTGTGTGGCTGCAGCAGCTGCCAAGTAAGAGCCAAGCTGGGGTGGTTTTCATTTGTGCATTGCTGACAAAGCGTTTTCGTGCTGAACAGGGTCACAGTAAGCCTTCTGCATGCAGTGAACACCACAAGCCCTCTGAAGATAAAGAGCCAGATGGTCAGCTCCCGAGAAGATAAGAGGAACACTTCTGGCCAGAGCAGCTGATCTCAAATTGGTCTGTCCTGGTTTGGAGACAAATTTTGGGGAAAACCCCTGTATAGGATCCTTCTGGGAAGCAAACTCAAGTGGCCCCTCCCTTCAACCAGTCCGAAAAAAAAATCTTTTTGGAGGAAAGTGGAAAAAACTATTTTACTAAACAAATAAAGTGCATACAAGTATAAAGAATGAATAATATTAAACAATAAAACCTCTCGTTCTGGAGTGAGATGGCAAATTGAGAAAGTCCTTGCCGTGGGTGGAGCTCGGCTCTCTCTCAGTCTCTCCTCAGTCCCAGTCCCTCCGGCGCTGCTGGAAAATGCCGAGTCCAGGCCCCGGTGGGCCGCAGGTGCAGCCCCCAGTGCTCCCCTGGGTTTTCAGTCCAGAGCAGGTTTAAACAGTTCCAAGAAAAAGGAAAAAAACAGTCCAGGGAACTTCTCTGCTCTAGCTAGCTGAAACTAACTAAAAGCAAAAAGATCTTTGTCCTGCAGTCTCTCTAAGCTTCCGCTGAACACTACTGTCTGCAGAAGAATGGGGAGGAGTTGGGCAGTTTTCTCAAAACAAACTCCGCGCTTCTCCTTGCTCTTAGAACCAGTCTTAAAGGCACAGGACTCAATATACAGCACAAACAGAACAGACGATTGGGGATACAAGCATCATAAAGTTACCCTAGGACATTCCACCCCTTATCCCCATATTGTCAATCTACTAAAACTAATACATACTCTAGCTCTACACACACATACATCTATATAAAAAACAATATGCATATACAGCTACATACAGTGGCAGTACCATTCAGCACACAGCGATAATTACACACGGTTCTCACCCAACAATCAGATCTCCCTGAGGTACACATCGTGTGGTTCCATCTTTCTGCATTACCCACCATGTGCAGCCTGGTCCCTGAGCAAAGACAATCCCACAGATGGAATCCTCTGTACTTGAAGTAGAATTGATCCAAACTGTCTTCCCTAACAAACCTCTTACATGTACTACTGGGACTTTCTCTCCATCTACTGTATGTAGCGCAGATTGGGCAGGGCCTGCTCTGTTGGTGGAACCTCGGGTGTTAATTAACCAGGTGGCCTTTGCTAGATGCTGCTCCCAATTTTTGAATGATCCCCCACCCAGTGCTTTCAGGGTGGTTTTTAGCAGTCCATTGTATCTTTCTACTTTCCCTGAAGCTGGTGCATGATAGGGGATATGGTACACCCACTCAATGCCATGTTCCCTAGCCCAGTTGTTGATGAGGCTGTTCTTGAAATGAGTTCTATTGTCTGACTCAATCCTCTCAGGGGTACCATGCCTCCAAAGAACTTGCTTTTCAAGGCCTAGAATGGTGTTCCGGGCAGTAGCGTGAGGCACAGGGTAGGTCTCCAACCATCCAGTTGTGGCTTCCACCACGGTCAGCACGTAGCATTTGCCTTGGCGGGTTTGGGGAAGGGTGATGCAGTCAATCTGCCAGGCTTCCCCATACTTATACTTGGACCATCGCCCACCCTATAAGGGGCTTCACTCGCTTGGCCTGCTTGATGGCAGCACATGTCTCACAGTCATGGATAACTTGAGAAATACTGTCCATGGTTAGATCCACCCCTCCGTCTTGGGCCCACTTATAGGTGGCATCTCTGCCCTGGTGACCTGAGGCATCATGGGCCCATCGAGCTAAGAACAACTCTTCCTTGTGTTGCCAATCTAAGTCTATCTTTGACACCTCTATCTTTGCAGCTTGATTACCTGCTCGTTGTTTCGGTGCTCCTCATTAGCCCGACTCTTGGGGACATGGGCATCTACATGACGGACTTTGACAGGTAGCTTCTCTACCCAAGTGGCAATGTCCTTCCACTCATCTGCAGCCCAGATTGGCTTTCCCCTACACTGCCAATTGGCCTTTTTCCACCTGTCCAGCCAACCCCACAGAGCATTGGCCTCCATCCATGAATCATTGTAGAGGTAGAGCTTTGGCCACTTCTCTCTTTCAGCAATGTCCAGGGCCAGTTGAACAGCTTTGAGTTCAGCAAGTTGGCTTGACCCACCTTCTCCCTCAGTGGCTTCTGCAACCTGTCGTGTGGGGCTCCATACGGCTGCTTTCCACTTTCGTTTCATCCCAACGATGCGGCAGGAACTGTCAGTGAAAAGAGCGTAGCAAGTTTCTTCTGCTGGCAGTTGGTTGTATGGTGGAGCTTCTTCAGCACGTGTCACTTGTTCCTGCTCCTCTTCATCCATGAGACCAAAGTTTTCACCTTCCGGCCAGTTTGTAATTATTTCCAGAATCCCAGGGTGATTTGGGTTTCCAATGCGGGCGCGCTGAGTGATGAGGGCAATCCATTTGCTCCACGTGGCGTCGGTGGCATGATGGGTGGAGAGAACCTTTCCTTTAAACATCCACCCCAGCACCGGTAGTCGAGGTGCCAGCAGGAGTTGTGCTTCTGTGCCAATCACCTCTGAGGCAGCTTGAACTCCTTCATAGGTGGCCAAGATTTCCTTCTCTGTTGGAGTGTAGTTGGCTTCGGACCCTCTGTAGCTTCGGCTCCAGAATCCCAGTGGTTGGCCCCGAGTCTCCCCGGGCACCTTCTGCCAAAGGCTCCAGGACAGGCCATTGTTCCCGGCTGCTGAGTAGAGCACGTTCTTCACATCTGGTCCCGTCCTGACTAGGCCAAGGGCCACTGCATGAGCGATCTCCTGCTTGATCTGGGCAAAGGCTTGTTGCTGTTCAGGGCCCCAGTGGAAATCGTTCTTCTTGCGGGTGACCAGGTAGAGAGGGCTCACAATCTGGCTGTACTCAGGAATGTGCATTCTCCAGAAACTTATGGCGCCTAGGAAAGCTTGTGTTTCCTTCTTGCTGGTCGGTGGAGACATTGTGGTTATCTTATTGATGACCTCAGTGGGAATCTGCCGCCGTCCATCTTGCCACTTTACTCCCAGGAACTGGATCTCTCGGGCAGGTCCCTTGACCTTGCTCTGCTTGATGGCAAAACCAGCTTTCAGGAGAATTTGGATGATCTTCTCTCCTTTCTCAAACACTTCCATTGCCGTGTTCCCCCACACAATGATGTCATCGATATACTGTAGGTGCTCCAGAGCCTCACCCTTTTCCAGTGCAGCCTGGATCAATCCATGGCAGATGGTGGGGCTGTGTTTCCACCCCTGGGGCAGTCGGTTCCAGGTGTACTGCACGTCCCTCCAGGTGAAAGCAAACTGAGGCCTGCATTCTGCAGCCAGAGGAATGGAGAAAAATGCGTTAGCAATGTCAATGGTGGCGTACCATTTTGCTGCCTTGGACTCCAGCTCGTACTGGAGTTCCAGCATGTCCAGCACAGCAGCGCTCAATGGTGGAGTCACTTCGTTCAAGGCACGGTAGTCCACAGTCAATCTCCATTCTCCGTCAGACTTGCGCACAGGCCAGATGGGGCTGTTGAAGGGTGAGTGGGTTTTGCTGACCACCCCTTGGCTCTCCAGCTCACGGATCATCTTGTGGATGGGGATCATGGCATCTCGATTTGTCCGATACTGTTGGCGGTGCACCGTCGAGGTGGCAACTGGAACTCGTTGCTCTTCTACCTTTAGAAGTCCTACTGCAGATGGGTTCTCCGACAGTCCAGGCAAGTTATTCAATTTCTTAATGCCCTCTGCCTCCACAGCTGCTATTCCAAAAGCCCACCTGAGTCCTTTAGAGTCTTTGTAATGACCATTCCGGAGGAAGTCTATGCCCAAATTACACGGGGCCCCTGAGCCAGTCACAATTGGATGTTTCTGCCACTCCTTCCCGGTCAGGCTCACCTCGGCTAACAGAGTCAGTTCCTGTGATCCCCCCGTCACCCCGGCAATGGAAATAGGTTCTGTCCCCACATATTCGATGGTATCAGTGTACACTGCGAACCAGTATCAACTAAAGCCTCATATTTCTGTGGCTCTGATGTGCCAGGCCCAGATCCACACCATCCAATAGACCCAGTTTTCCTGTGCCTCTCCCTGGCTAGAGGCAGGGCCCCTCTAGCACCGGTCATTATTTCCTTCCTGGGCATACATGGTAGAGGTTCCTTCACAGGGATCTGACATATCCTCACTTCTATAATACCTGGCAGCTTGGTCATGCGATGTCGAGGCTACCTTCATCCCCTCAGTTAGTGTTTCTCTCCTTGAGCTCACGCACCCGTGCTGCCAGGGCAGAAGTGGGTTTCCCATGCCATCTTCCCATGTCTTCCCCATGGTCACACAGAAAGAACCACAGGTCAGCTCGTGGGGTGTACCCTCTCTCTCTAGCTGGGGGCCGTTGAGCTCTGACTCTGGGGCCTGTAACTCGCACCGGTGCCACATGGGAACTGTTCCTCCTCATCTCCTCCCTCACCTCCCTTATCTCCTCTGTCACCTCCTCTATCTTCTCCCTGAGTTCCTTAGCCACAGCAGAGACCTGAGCCTGCATTGGGCCACTGATCATACTCTCGTAATTTCTGAGCTTGTTGGCAACAGAACCCACTGCCTCTCGGTTGTTATCGGCATTAATTGTTGCAATGAATGTGGCGTATTGAGATGGTCCTAGAGTTGCCAGATTCCACAGCATTTGCCCTGTGCACCTGACTTTGTCGGGGTCATTATCATGCTGTCCACCCCTCCCAAAGAGTACCTCCAATACTGCCACTTCTCTCAGCTGTTGGATCCCTTCCTCAAGGGTCTTCCAGCGCATTCTATGATGATGCTCCTGCATTCTGTCTCTGTGGACAAACCTCTCCCTTACACTCATTAAAAGCCGCTCCCAAAGGGAAAGGGGCCCTGGCTCCCTTACAAATACCTGATTCACACCGAGTCCTGGGTCAAGGGTCCCAAATTCCTTGCCTCACTACTATCTAGCTGCACGCCTGTACCTATAAGGTCCCAGACCCAAACTAACCAGGCTGTATAAGCCTCACGTCCCCGTCGTGCAAGATCTTTTTGCAGATTACGGAGACTTTCATATGTCAGGGACTCAGTGATGATCTCAACCTCTGAGTCCCCCGCGGGTTGTGAGGGCCCTCCTTTCTTATCCTTGTTGCCTGGGTGCTCTGATTTCACCTTATACTTCTTTGTTTCCACAGGGGCCACTGCTGCTGGCTGTGGCTGCCCCTGTGGTTCAGATGGAACCTGGACGGTTGTGACGTCTGTGGGTTCCGCTGCTGTACCATCAGACTCTCCTTTGTCGGGGCAGGGGGAGGGTTTCCCAGCAGCTGGGGCTAATGAGGCTACTACATGGGCAAGGTACTCCCTCAGCATCTCACCTATCTCCTTCACCCAATCTGGGTGGTTTATTCCTGAGGCAGGCTGTGGGGCAGGGTCAGGCTGTGGGGCAGGGTCAGGCTGTGGGGCAGTATCCTTATTCTCTAGGGGAGGTATCAGGGTGGTTACCCAGTCCAGTCTCCCCTACCTCTAAATGCTACACAGAACAGGCATACCAGCAACACCAGCCACTGTATGATGTCATTAACATTCAGAGATTTGAACCCTTCAAAGACTGGTGGGGTAGGCCCAAAGAGCTGGGTGAAGAGTTGTGAAAAAATTTCCCCTGTGTCATTTCTTCACAGTAGGTACTGTTGTTAAAGTAACCCCAGAAACACACAGTTAGTGTATGATAGCCCTGAATCCATGTGCCTGCTTTCCAGAGGAAATTAAAAATCCACGATTTCTTCACTTCGTTAACCCATATAGCAAACTGGATGACAGCCACAGCAACCTTAGTTACAGGGCCCATGTTTAGAAAAGAGCCTGCAAATGGGAGGAATACGGCCATACCCACATGCCACCAAACCAGGTTAAACCAGACCACATGATATCCAGTACAAAACAATCTAGGCACTTAAGAACTGTTATTCCTTTTTCTCTCAATGCCCTCGTGCCCCACGTTGGGTGCCAAATTCTTTCTTAGTTTGAAAAGACAGGTGTCTGCTAAGGAGAGGCAGGCCTCTCCAGGAAATGAGGAATTCAAATCCTTCCCTCCGTGTTATTATAATTTGGAAGATTTAAAAAAACACTTTTCAGTCAGAGCTATGGGAAAAAAAAATAACAGTCCTTTACTAGTAAATATAACAGGACAAACAGAAAAACAACAGCAATTATAATAATAGTAAAAAAAAACAGAACTAAGAACCCCGAGGACGAACGGTGGAAACTCCGGTGCTGATGGCTGGAAGCGGTGGACTGTCCTCGGCAGGCAGGGGGGTGTCCTGGCAGATGAAGTGCCGGAGAACCCGCAGCGGCTGGACCCAGGCTGACCCAAAATCCAGCAGGGCAGCGAAGAAACTCCGAATTCCTGGGCTCTCCAACAGATGGTAGAATTCCCAGGACCAGACTCCTCCGTTAGCTGTGGACTCCAGGCAGCTATTCGATAGCCCGACCGTCCTCCCCAGGAAAACTGAGAGCAGTGAATCCTTCACCCTCTGCTCCCGGGAGCCTCCTCCCTCCCCCAAAATCAAGTGATCAACTTCCTTTGTCAGGTTAAGCACCCCTTAACTATTAGTACTTAAAGTCTCCTAGCAAGTCATGGGGGGGGAAAAATTCTACAGGAGAACTTAACCCTCAACAAGCAGATACAAAGATAACCTTGGGTTGGAAGGTTGATGCAGAGGTCACCTTTGGCTCAGGGCCTGCTGTTCAGGCCTCACTCAGGCCTCTTGTCCAGGCCTGGCATGAGCAGGGACATCTTTCACCACATCAGGTTGTTCAGAGCCCTGTCCCAGCTGGACTTGAATGTTTCCAGGGATGGGGCATTGACCACCTGCAGCCCCCCACATCCCCCCTGGCCACGGAACCTGGCTGCAGAAATGGGTCCTTGGGGTGCTTTCCAAGGAAACTTGAAGGGATGAGGGATCCAAAGGCAGCAGTGGGGTCAGTGCAGTGTCCATGGCCACAGCCCCTTGCAATGGCCCAGGGCAGGTTGGGATGATGATCCACCCTCACTCCTGGCCCAGGGCAGGGCTGCAGGGCTCTTGGTGGCACCTTGGGTTGGCCCACACTTGAGGAGGGTTTCTGTTTTCACTGGGGAAAGTCAGGAGTTTTAGATTGCTTCAAAAATAAAAGAAGAAAATCCCTCTTTGCTTAATGTGCAACCAGGTCTCCTAGGAAAGCAGGTCCCAGGTGAGTGAGAGGATGGGGTTGGGGAATGTGGAGCAAGGTTGTCCACACTGGGTCAGATCCCAAAGCACAGCTTCTCTGAGCAGGCCAGACCTCCTTGGGAGACCCTGGTACAGTATCAACCACAGAATGCTGCAATCACCTCTTGTGTAATGAGAACAGTATTGAAATACACCCTTTAAAATAGGGATATGTGTTTCTTAGAAGCTCTTTGAAATATTTCTCCATAACTGCAGCAGGAAAACTTCCTAATGAACTGCACCTGACCAGAGGGAAATCAAGGCACAGCCATGGTTTTTCAGAACTTGCTTTCTCCTAACAAGCCCCTGATGCATTTGGTACTGAGCCCTGGAACGTCCGGGCCTGAGAGGAGATTGCACAAACCTTTCCAGAAATCAAAGTCAGAGGAAAAACCCAAAATGTCTCAATGAATCAATGGCTCCCACAGAGGTACATCCTCAACTCAGGCTCCTCATGGAGTCCTTGGCAGAGAGAATGGGAGGCCAGAATTGCTCAAAAGCCTCTCAGAGACTCAGTATGGGAAGGAAATTCCAAAGTACCTTAAACACCTTGAGTATCTCAAAGTATTAATGAGCCCCACTGAATGTCAGTGCAAAGCTCTCAAGGGACGCTTAGGAGGAGAGAATCAGAGGCCATGATTGCACAGACTTGTCAGAGAGTCAGTGGCACAAAGAAGAACTTAAATTACCCCTGAGTACCTTGAAGTATTAATGAGCCCCACTGAGTGTTGTTGCTGCCTAAGAATCTCAAGGGACTAATTAATACAGATAATTGGAGGCCAGGATTGCAAAAACCTCTAAAACTCAGTGTCAAAAAAGTTCCTTAATAAACCTTGAGTATCCTGAAGTATTAAGGAGCCCCTCTGAGTGTTTTTAGGGACTAAGAATCCCAAGGGACTTATTAAAGTAGATAATTGGGGACATGATTGCATAAACTTCTAACAGAGTCAGTTTTTAAAGGGAAACACCAAGTACCTTAAAACAACTGAAGTACCTTGAAGCATTAATGAGCCCACTGAGTGTTGTTAATGAGAAGGCTTCCCAAGGGACTAATTAAAGCAGGTAATTGGGGCCATGATTGCATAAATCTCTCAGAGAATCCCAGGCAAAAGTAAACCCCAAAGTCCTTTGAAAAACCTGCAGTCACTGGGAGCATTCAGGAGCCCCCCAGGGCCATTGCTGACCAAGACTCCCCAGGGACTCCTTCCAGCACATCCTTGAGGCCACTGGGATGTGAGGGGGATGCTGAGGGCAGCACAAGGGGCTGACAGTGCCCAGCCTTGCTGGGGCTGTGCCAGGAGGCCCCAGGGCCTCAGGACAAGGTGTCTCCTCACAGCCCTTGGTGGCACAGAGGCTGCTGTGCCCCAGGGCACCAAGACTTGGCTTCTCTTTGTCCCCACCTGTCATCACTGCCTCTGGTTCTCTGCTCTGCCTGGGGCCTGGGGACACGTTCTCTGTCCTGTCCTGTCGCTGTCCCATCTGGGGTGCCAGTGGTTTCTCTGCACCCAGGGACAGCAGTTGTTGCTGAGCCCACTCAGGGACGCCACTTGACGCTGTGCCCACTCAGGGACAGCAGTTGTTGAGGGGCTGCTTGCTGGAGCTTAAATTCCCCGCATTCAGGTGTCTTTAGAGTCTTTTTTGCCCTCTGCAAAGCTCTGAGCCAAACGCAGGAAAAGACGGAGTCTTCAAGGTTGCATGCTTCGTGTTTATTAGTTCTTATCTTACAATTTTCTCAGTGTCCTGCAAGTTGTTTGCCGTGGCTCGGACATCTGGTGACTCCCCCCGTCCCAGGGCTGTCCTTATCTTTTATACTAATTGCTACGTATTCAATATTTACTATTTATTACCAATGTCTATCACTATTACTAAAAATGTCATCTTTACTTTGATCCAATCCTCACAAACTACTTTGTGCCAACGTCACTGCAGAAATGGAGTGAGGGAAGAAGAAAGAAGAAGAAGGAGGCAACGCCCCAAATTCTCCATCTTGTCCCCATTCACTTCAATACAAGAAATCCGAAACCACTGTTTTTCTCCCCTGTGATATACTAAACTACAATCTTTCACACTCTTGTGGCCTGCAATGCTTCCTGCAGTGCAAGAAGCCTCTCCCATGGACTGAAATCAAATCCAGTGTCTCTCTGAGCTCTGGGCTGGGGTCTCAGAGCCCCCTGCCCAGGTCCCTGACCCTCCAGGGCAACCAAAGGAATGCCCTGGACTCCAACATCTCCCCCTCCTGTTTGAACCAAAACCACTTCCTTGGCCATTCTGTCCATGGTTTGCCTTATACTTTGAAACAAACACGGCAAAATCATGAGGATTACAAGCTATACTAAAATATATGTAACTATCTTCAAAATTTCCTTCCACAATGGTGAAAGTTCAAACAAATTAAACAAATCATCCATCCATGACCCAATCACCTCTCCAAGTTTGTTCACACTCTCCTGCAACTGCCTGATGTTCTCATGAATGGATTTGGAATGATCTGACAAATTCATGCAGCACATTCCCTCAAATTCCTCACACCCATGCCTGTGGGTCAGCAATAGATCATTAATCGCTGCCCTGTTTTTGAGACTTGCTCATCTTACCCTGTCAATGTCTACCAACATGTCACTCAGTGCAAGAGAGATGGCTCAGGCATGTTTGCTCAGCCAACAACTCACTTGATCCAACTGTGTCAAGGCTGCTTCTGAACTGATTTTTTCCCTCTATGTTTTTGTTTTCTCATCAGTGCCATGTTGGGTGTTAGCAATGAATGCATTCCACTGCTGCGTGGACTACCTGTGGCATTTGCAGGGATTGTGGGCCAAATCTTGTCTCTACAAATGAAAAAGTTTCCCTTCAGCAACTGAACTGGGAAATGAATGGATGGTTTTTCCAGCATCTTAGTGTAATTACACTAAAACAATGAATTTCTGTAAAAATTGAAGTTTGGAGTGATGTCTATAACTTTATTTTTTGCTACTCCAGAAAGGCCAAATTTCACACAGAATTGCTTTTGTACCGATCCAAGAATTTCCAGTTCCTGGGGTTTAAAAGGAGCTACAGGAAGGAATTTCATCTAAACATCCCATTGGTCACTGGATTTACAATGGACTTTGAAATCACTGGAGGGATGTTTTCTGGAATCAGCTATTCGCTCACTGGTAACTACTAAACATGTTGAGAAAGGTTTCCCTGGTCTTGAGTGTGTCAGGCAGATGGTATCCAAACCTGATGCATTGCCTAGATTTTCCCAAACATTCTCTTTTGGTTGAGCCACGGGCAAAACTGCCGCACTGCTCAAGGCAACTAAGGAGAGAATGAGGCACAAGGATAGTTCTTTCATTTTCAATGCCCTCTTTTCCATGGGAATCCCTAAAAATGCAACACCACCCAAGCCCCAAGGAAACTCAAATCCCAGAGTCTCTTTTGCACGTAGAACGAAGGGATGTCTGCTGTTTTGACACCGCTCTCATCTGCGTGCCCACTTCTCTTCCTCCGATCTTGGGGTCTGTCTCTGCTTTCTGGACTTGGTACGGTTTCACGTGCTTTGCTGCCAGTCCAACTGCTGTGAAGACACAAGCAAATCCCTTGCCCCAAGTTATTAATTTGAATGGTTTCTCAATTTGCCCTGTTTCTGGGTTTCTGATCAGAATCAAAGGATTTTCCTTCAGTTTTGCTCTTGGATTGACCGCTCCCATGGATGCAGGAGACTGGACAAGCTCACAATCAGGACAAGCACTAATGATTTTCTTTGCCTGACTTTTGGAAATGTGAAAACTTCTCATTAGTGCTTGAGCATTCTGATGAAAGAATGCAGGATTCAATTTTGCCTGTTCAAAAATGTTTGGTAAAGTCCTTGAAATTGGCATGGTTAATTTGTCTGCTTGTGCACTGCCTTTTGCCAAAAATCCCAGGATGGATGAATGTGCCCTCACATCAGAGATAAAGTATTTATGTTTTCTGTTTTGCAACAATGTCCTCATGCACAGCAAATATGAATACAATTTTTCATTGTCAACTCTTCTCAAAAGTGAATCTCTAAGTTTCTCAACTACACCACTTGTGATCAAACCAAAAGGTTGCAGAAACAGCTCAAAAGCTCTGACCACTGCTGTTAATTTTACTGTTTGTGATGACACTTGTACTATTTTATATCTGATTTCTACTCTCCCTTGATGTCATCTTTTGGCTTTCCCTGAAACTTATTTTTGCATTCAACAATCTGTGACTTGGGAAATGAATAGTACAAACTCTAGAATAATTTAACAATGCAATCTGCAAGTTCTCTAATTCCTGCAATGCCTAATTAAAATATTCTTTTTTCAAAGGCAGGTAAATTGTTGTAAAATCTTTGCCTGCCATTGTTTGCAGCCTGGTCTTAGTTTTGATGATGATCTGAGCTATCATTTCCAGACTTGTGAGGATCATCCTCGGAAAACCTGTAAGATAAAAAATTCCACTCTAAAATCAACAATGGGTCTTTCTGTGATGAATCCCACTGAAAAATCAACTTATACAATGGTATTTTTTCTCTCAACACTGCAAGAAAGAATGGCAATGATGTTACAAAACAATTTTACAAAGGGAATATATACAAATTCAATCACTGTCTGTGGAGGAATCATCAGAGTGATCACTCGAGGATTCATCCACTTGGTGACTTTCAAGTTGATCACGGCTTCCACCTTGCCCATCAGCTGAATTCTGCCTCTGTGGTCGCAGGTCAGGACGGACACACTTTGAAGGTAGACAGCGTGTCCCAGTGTCCGTGGACACACACGCATATCCACGCCCCATAGCGATTAGGTCATAGGGTCTTTCCCATTGCTTGGTGACTAAATTTCAGACCCGTACCTTTGCTCGAGGCGGTTGCTCATCGTCTGAAGCCTGCAACGAGAGATGATGGTTCAAAATGACAGGATCATTTGAGTTCTGCGGCACCATAAGGTGATTGATGGTGTACAAAGCCTTTGCTAACTGACTGTGCGGGGTTTCACCCTGCATTGCCCGTTTCTGCTTCTGAAGAACACGTTTGAGTGTACCATGATTGCGTTCTACAATCGCCTGTCCCGTCAGAGAATGAGGGATGCCAAAGTTATGTGACACACCCCATGACTGTAGGAACTGCCGTACCTGCTGCGAGGCATAAGCAGGACCATTGTCGGTTTTCACAGCAGAAGGTATGCCAAGAACGGCAAGGCCTGCCTCCAGTGGGCAATGACATCTCGGGCTTTCTCTCCTGTGTGAGCAGAAGCCCACATCGCAGAGGAGAACGTGTCCACCGTGACATGCACATACTTGAGCCAGTCAAACTCGGTGACCTGGGTCGGGCTGCCAAAGCTCCAAGGCTTTAAGGCCTCTGGGGTTAACCCCTGCTGGCAATGGCGCACCAAGGGCATGACAGTCATCACACGACTCGACAATTTCACGAGCCTCAGTGGCTGTCAGTTGGAACTGCTTCTGCAGCATATGCGCGTTTTGGTGGAAAAACCCACACGATGCCTTGGCCTGCGCGAGCACATCAGGCTGAGGGGCTACCGCTGGGTTAGCCAACTTGTCAGCCCTTGCGTTACCTTCCGCTACAAATCCTGGCAAATTAGTGTGACTCTGTACATGCAGAACATAATATGGATGAACTCTGGCCTGAATTGCACACCACAGGGTCTTCAGTAAATTAAACAAGGCAGGGTTACTGACCTCCTTCAACACTGAACAACCCAATCGCTGTGCGATGTCGTCAACATAGGCAGAGTCCGTGATCAAATTGAAAGGTTCCTGGGAAAATTTCTCAAATGCCATGACAGCAGCCTTTAGTTCAACCAGTTGGGCTGACCCATCCTCATGGCTTTCCAAAACCTGCCACTCAGATCCATCCTGCCAGGTAACAATGGCTTTTCCTGTTTTGCCTGAACCGTCAGTGAAGACGGTGGGACCTTGCACTGATTCTTGGCTATTTTTGGGTCGTAGAGAAAATTGAGTATTTTTGGCCACTTGCAATAACTTGTGGTTAGGCAGATGTAAGTGACCTGCCCTGAAAAACCCTCGAGAGCACTTTGCAGCGAAACATTGTTCACATAGCTCCAATCAAATTCCTCCCTCTGAACCGGGAGTATGATCTTTGAGGGATCTGCACCCATCAATTGCAAACAGTGTTGCCGGCACTTGACTATCAAGCGCGCAATCAATTCAAACAGCGCCGTCGCCATCTTGTGCGGCTGATGAGGCAGGAATATGTGCATTCCAAGACGTGCAGAGGATCAGTCCAATCATCATTCCATTGGCCGATGATACCTGTAGGATGTAAAGCAGGAGTGGTAATGAACACAGTGACATCAATGGAAGGTTCAATGCGGTACACCTGGCGAGCCAAAACAGCTTGCTGAACCTCCTCCAGCACTTTTCGTGCCTCAGGGGTTAATTCACGAGGTGACTTTAAATCAGTGTCCCCTTTCAACATTCAAACAAGGGCGACAGTTGTGCTGTGGTCAGTGCCAAGTAAGGACGTAACCAAGTGATAACACCTACCAGCTTCTGAGCATCATTCAGTGTCTTCACCGATTGCATAAACTGCACCTCCTGGTGACGGATTGTCCGTTCCAGAATTTTGACCCCCAAATATTTCCAGGGGGGTTGTTGTTGTACCTTTTCTGGAGCTACCTGCAGTCCATGTGAATGCAGAGCATTCAACAACTGAGGCTGTATCCTCAGCAGCTCATCCTGGGTGGGCGCAGCCATCAAAATGTCGTCCATATAATGATAGACGTGAGCATCAGGAATCTGCTTTTGAACTCCAGACAAGGCACGGGCTACATACCATTGGCACAACATTGGCAAATTCCTCATTCCTTGAGGAAGAACTCTCCAGTGATACCGCTGTGCGGGCTCTGCATGTTTATTGTTGGCACCGTGAAGGCAAATTTTGGTCTGTCATCGGGATGCAGAGGGATCATAAGAAAACAATCCTTCAGATCCACAATAAGGACTGGCCAGTCCGCAGGAAGCATGGCAAGCGATGGCATACCAGCCTGCAGTGTTCTCATGGCTCCCATCACAGCATTGATCATTCGGAGGTCTTGTAGCAACCTCCATTTCCCAGACTTCTTTTTGATACAAAAGACCGGAGTGTTCCAGGGACTGGTAGATGGTTCCAAATGCCCTGATCCAACTGCTCCTGTGCGAGTTCACGAAGGGCGACTAGCTTGTCATGAGGGAGGGGCCACTGGTTCTCCCAGATGGGTCTGTCCACCAGCCACCGTAAAGGAGGCGTGGGACACTCTGCGCCCTTCATCACAGTGGCCCCAATCAAAAATCCATTCCCAATCGCACACCCCATGCGGCCAATACATCCCTCCCCCAGAGGTTCTGAGGAATCTCAGTAACATGAGGCCAAATTATGGCTGTCTGTCCCTCCAGGTTCATGATGGCCACGGGATTCTGGCTCACGTAGCATTGCTTCGTTCCTCCAAAGCCCGCGATCGGTGTCTTTGCCAGGGTCAAAGGCCACTGCGGGGGCCAAGCAGCCAGGGAGAGAACGCTCACTTCAGCCCCTGTATCTAGGAGGCCATGAAGCTCAACCTCCAATGGCGTGGCACCAACCATGGACACGGTACATAGCGTCTCAGGACGGTCTTTGGTCAGGACAGCAGTCCAGCGCACCTGGGGTGGCCCTGTAAAGCCGAAGCCACCGTCTCTTCGCGATCGGTCCTCGGTTCTGTGAACAGAAGACTTAAAAGGAACAAGTTGAGCAATTTGTGTGCCTTTTGGAATAGTCAGAGGGGGGGTGGGTGTGGAGACCATTGCATGAATCTGTCCCGAAAATTCCGTATCAATCAGTCCCAGGTGCATTATGATACCCTGAAGGACAGGAAAGGCCTGAAGACTCTCAGATGAAGCAGCAGCACTTGCCTTATTCTGCCCTGTAGACCCCACAGGGTCAGATGCAGGCACTGCAGGTCCTGCACCAGCACTCAATCCTTCAACCATAGCCTTTACTTCATCCCAGAACTGGCCGCGGTCTCCTGGCCTTACGGTCACCTGACAAGGGGGGAGCGTCCAAGCTGTTGTTGAAGAGCCAACAGCGCGGGAACTTTTGCTCTTATCAAAGACCGGCTGCATTCCAGCCGTGTCCCCGCTCGCGCTGAGATTAAATACCTCGCTGCCTGCAGCCGCCGTAACGCTCGCAGCAGGAAGCGGGGGCAGGGTCGGACTAGCCGCTGGTGTCGGGCCTGCCATATCCGCAGCGGAGCTGGAGCCCGCACTGGC